>JAECUM010003864.1:0-41877 GCA_016617855.1 Megalonaias nervosa
AATACTTAGATGTGACCATTTCAAAATATAAAGTCATACCAGTAGACTAATACTTAGATGTGATCATTTCAAAATATGAAGTCATACCAGTAGACCAAAACTTAGATGTGACCATTTCAAAATATAAAGTCATACCAGTAAACTCATACTTAGATGTGACCATTTCAAAATATAAAGTCATACCAGTAGACTAATACTTAAATGTGACCATTTCAAAATATAAAGTGATATCAGTAGACTAATACTTAGATGTCACCATTTCAAAATATAAAGTGATACCAGCAGACTAAAATTTAGATGTGACCATTTCAAAAAATAAAGTGATACCAGTAGACTAATACTTAGATGTGACCATTTCAAAATATAAAGTGATATCAGTAGACTAATACTTAGATGTGACCATTTCAAGATATAAAGTGATACCAGTAGACTAATATTTAGATGTGACCATTTCAAAATATAAAGTCATATTAGTAGAGTAATACTTAGATGTGACCATTTCAAAATATAAATTGATGCCAGTAGACTACTACTTAGATGTGACCATTTCAAAATATGAAGTCATATCAGTAGACTAATATTTAGATGTGACCATTTCAAAATATAAAGTGATATCAGTAGGCTAATACTTCGATGTGACCATTTCAAAATATAAAGTCATACCAGTAGACTAATACTTAGATGTTACCATTTCAAAACATAAAATGATACCAGTAGACTAATACTTAGATGTGACCATTTCAAAATATAAAGTGATATCAGTAGACTAATATTTAGATGTGACCATTTCAAAATATAAAGTCATACCAGTAGACTATTACTTAGATGTGACCATTTCAAAATATAAAGTGATACCAGTAGACTAATATTTAGATGTGACCATTTCAAAATATAAAGTCATATTAGTAGAGTAATACTTAGATGTGACCATTTCAAAATATAAATTGATGCCAGTAGACTAATACTTAGATGTGACCATTTCAAAATATGAAGTCATATCAGTAGACTAATATTTAGATGTGACCATTTCAAAATATAAAGTGATATCAGTAGGCTAATACTTAGATGTGACCATTTCAAAATATAAAGTCATACCAGTAGACTAATACTTAGATGTTACCATTTCAAAACATAAAATGATACCAGTAGACTAATACTTAGATGTGACCATTTCAAAATATAAAGTGATATCAGTAGACTAATATTTAGATGTGACCATTTCAAAAAATAAAGTGATACCAGTAGACTAATACTTTGATGTGACCATTTCAAAATATAAAGTGATACCAGTAGACTGATATTTAGATGTGACCATTTCAAAATATAAAGTCATATTAGTACAGTAATACTTAGATGTGACCATTTCAAAATATAAAGTCATACCAGTAGACTAATACTTAGATGTGACCATTTCAAAATATGAAGTCATATCAGTAGACTAAAATTTAGATGTGACCATTTCAAAATATAAGTGATATCAGTTGACTAATACTTAAACGTGACCATTTAAAAATATAAAGTCATACCAGTAGACTAATACTTAGATGTGACCATTTCCAAATATAAAGTGATATAAGTAGACTAATACTTAGATGTGACCATTTCAAAATATAAAGTCATACCAGTAGACTAATACTTAGATGTGACCATTTCAAAATATAAAGTGATACCAGTAGACTAATATTCAGATGTGACCATTTCAAAATATAAAGTCATATTAGTAGAGTGATACTTAGATGTGACCATTTCAAAATGTAAAGTGATATCAGTAGACTAATACTTAGATGTGACCATTTCAAAATATAAGTGATACCAGTAGACTAATATTTAGATGCAACCATTTCATAATATAAAGTCATATTAGTAGAGTAATACTTAGATGTGACCATTTCAAAATATAAAGTCACATCAGTAGACTAATACTTAGATGTGACCATTTCAAAATATAAAGTGATACCAGTAGACGAACACTTATATGTGACCATTCCAAAATATAAAGTCATACAAGTAGACTAATACTTAGATGTGGCCATTTCAAAATATAAAGTGACATCAGTAGACTAATACTTAGATGTGAACATTTCAAAATATAAGTGACATCAGTAGACTAATACTTAGATGTGACCATTTCAAAATATGAAGTCATATCAGTAGGCTAATACTTAGATGTGACCATTTCAAAATATAAAGTGATATCAGTAGACTAATACTTAGATGTGACCATTTCAAAATATAAAGTCATACCAGTAGACTAATACTTAGATGTGACCATTTCAAAATATAAAGTGATACCAGTAGACTAATACTTAGATGTGACCATTTCAAAATATAAAGTCATATCAGTAGACTAATACTTAGATGTAACCATTTCGAAATATAAATGAAAATGGTTACTAACTTTGGACTCTAATCTCATGTGTAGGTGAAAGGTATATGACAATATTAAAAATGTTACTAACTTTTGGACTCTACTATCATGTGTAGGAGTAGTGTGATTATTGAAACAATGAAACATGTGGGGATGTGAATAATTTCCTTTAGGAAGACAATTTGTAAAGGAAAACAATGATAAAGAACAGCCTGGATCAGGATTTTGTAACAAGAAGATTTTAATTGTACATTTGAAACAAAATATGTTTTCCTCTGACTACCTAAATATATTTAATCCCAACAAGAGTTGCTAAGTAATGCCAAACATTTTTTGTGCATAATTTATAGAGCATTGTATTACAGTGACACCAGAGAAGCCATTAAATTTCCATGCTACCAACATACAGGAAAAACAACTGTCACTGACATGGCAATCCGGATATCATGGGGGATTCACTCAAACTTTTGTCGTTGGGATAAGTCCTGATAATATGACATGGAATAATGTGTCTCAAGTCAGTGCTGGAAACAGGGATGGATGGTTTTCTACAGTTATTGGGGACCTTATCCCAGGATCTTTATATTATTTGAGATTGTATGCATACAACATAAATGGAAGAGGAGAATTTGCCGATGTACAACTTGCCATCAGAACACTCAAAGGTTTAACTATTTTCTTGAATTTCATTTTTAAGTGCTTGATATTCAGTAGTGTGTTTTAGTACACTCATTTTCAGTATCACCATTTTGATTTTTCTTTTGCAGATCTTTCTACAAATGCATGAAGCCATAAAAGAATATCTATCTGAGCAGAATATATCACTTTTAAAAGCGGGGACTTCCTGAATGTTAAGTTTATAAGTGCCATTAGAAAACAAATAGGCCAAATAAATACAAATTTATATTGATGGCAATAATAAATTTGCCATTTCCTTAAGTTTTATTCAGCTATAAACAAATGCACTGCCTGGCAGTTAGGTTTACCTATCTGTATACATCTCTGACTGTTGTATGTTTATCTGAGAGTCATGGTAGTTAAGACATATGTGGTAGAATGTCAAACTCAAAATCCATTGGGTTTGATACCTGCCCTTGCCAGCCCAGGTAGTCTTCCTCACTTTTTCCTTGGGAAAGGCACTTAGTTCACATTTCTTCATCTTTGTATAGTTAAACATGTGTCATGCATACTGTTAAAAGCATCCAAAATTCTTCTCTGCATGCCTGTCTCCCTTGCGATATATATCTATCAGCTTAACTATTATCTAAGCTACATATGATATATGATCCAATTAATGTATTATCATTTCATTGTTGCATGGCTCATTGTAATTAAATTGTACATGATATGTTAAAACTGATCTTCTATATGAATTTAATAGAAACTGCATATGCATCTTCACTAGAAGTCAGTGCATCAGTTGGAATAGGTGTTGGTGGAGCTGTTGGAGTTGGTGTTGGTGGAATTGTTCTTGGATTAATTGGCGCTATCATTGCCTTCACAATCAGAAGACGATTAAATGGTATGTATAGAAAGCATATTATAGACAATGTTCAAAACTATTGCCTAAACGTGAAATGCATGATGAAAACCTGTAACTTACCAGTGCAATGATGCATGGAATGTCAACTTTGCTGCATGGGGTAAGAATCTCTGGATTTATTGCTCTCTCATTAAAAGTATTACGACATGGCCTTTTACTTTGGACCTTAAAACAGTCACTTTACTATGCCAGGCCAGACAGAATGAGAAAACACTGACTGAATCCAAAACTCTTTGACACAAATGAAATAATGGCACCAAGCTACACTGTCATACATTCAGCATTTTCTTAGAGAGGTTTTAAAAATATGCTAAGAGTTAATCAAAGGCATCAGTTTCATTACCAAGCAATAATGTGTATTCATTTAAGAGAAGAAAGTATTATTTGCACAGCATGAAAGTCAAGGTGTATATATTGATTTAAAGTGTTTGCTGGGGATAAAAGTCAAGGTATGTATATTGAGCGTTTGCATGGGATAAAAGTCAAGGCATGTATATTGAGCGTTTGCATGGGATAAAAGTCAAGGTATGTATATTGAGCGTTTGCATGGGATAAAAGTGTGTATATTGTTACGAGTCTATGCTCTTGAAATAAGTAACAGAAAAGAGTGAAGACAACAAGCTTTGTAAAATTTGACAAATAATTTATTTCCCTAGAATACAAAGTGAAAAATGAGAAAAAATAACTTAAGGTATTGCAAATTAAATCCAAAAATAATCCAAGAATTAAAAAACAGAAGTCCTATCAATGAAAGTTCTAAGTGAATCTCAGTTCAAATCCCAATGAAATTCAATCTGGACGGTGATGATGTCTGTTGTGGTCAGCAACGTGCTGCTGTGTCAACTAAGATGCATAACAAATACCTGGATTAGGGTCAAAAGTTTATCCTTCTGGACAAAATAGAAATCTGTAACAACTGGTACATGTTACTTGTCCTGTAATCCAGTTATGACCTTGACTTAATGATTCTTACTCTGAGAAAGATTTTTTTAAAAATTGTAAAAAAAGTTGTGTACCAAAACTGTCACTGGTTCTGAAATGAGGTCAGCAACTAGATACAGTGTTTCTATTATTAGATGTTTATCAATGAAATAAAAAAAAATATCACTCAGGTCAAACAGTACTAAACTCAATTCTGGACAATAACAAATCCAGTAAACAAAGTTACATTACAATAGCATGCAATGAAATTAAACAATTTAAAACTAACAAACAAACAATTAAATTAAATATACATAATACTTCCCCCATAAAAGAAAAAGAAAGATTTATATAATAAAGCTTTCTTTATACCTTAGGTCAATTATACATGACATTTAAAAAAAAAATAACAAAAAATCTTATGAATGATACAAAGTATACATGAAATAATATTTCTATACACATGAAAGTGCATCTGCTATTGTCTTTTCCCAAGAGTGGTATAGAACTCTTTGACATGAATGGTTCATAATTCTCCATAATAAAATCAGACTGGGGTTTATTAGACCCAACAAATGCATTGCTTTCAATACATGACCGTGACCTTGAGTTCTTAGAAATAAGAGCATTTGGAATAGATCTGTCTTGATTCTGATGTTTATTTTGCAATTTGAAGCAACCAGAAATAACATGTCCTTTCTTCTTGCAATAGGTACAAGTAGGAAAAGATAAGGATTTCTGATCAAGCTTATCAGAAATTTGATTTCTCAAAGTTGTGCCAGATTGAAATTTGGAAGGGCTCATATGAGACTGAAGTACTTTTTTACCAGATGATGGCTGAGTGGAAGACTTACTTACAAAAGAAACTTTATGAGCTAAGGAATACTTTTCAGCAGTACAAGCAGCATTTTCCAAGGTTTTGACCTTATGCTCATCAAGATATATCTTAATGTCACTATGGACACAGTTCTTGAAATTTTGAAGTTATATGAATTGTCTGAGATTTTTGTAATCTTTATTAACCTTTTTAGAAGAGCACCACCTATCAAATTGTTGTGCTTTTCCCCATGCAAATTTGACATAGGTCTGGTCAGTTTATTTTCTAGAATTCCTAAAACCTTGTTGATAAGCCTCATGTACCAATTCATAACCCTTTAAAATACAGTCTTTAACCACATCATAATCAGCACTCTGCTGTAGTGACAGTGAAATATAAATATCACGAGCTTTACCAGTAAATACACATTGTAATAATTCTTGGCACTTAAAAATCTCAGCAATTTTTTCAAAATGAACAAAATATTGATCTACTTCTTTTTCCAGAAAAGGGGGTAATAACTTGATATTTCTTTAAACATCAAAAATACGGGAGTGTTTTCCATTTGCCACCTCTAATTCTTTTAACTGAATTTGAAATTCCCTTTCTTCCTTTCCTTTTTGCATTTGCATTAACTTATCTTCTATTTCTTGCTGAAACTGCATTTGTCTTACTTCCCTCTCTCTTTCCATTTGTATCATTTCTATCTGAAACTGAACCTGTCTTACGGTATCTCTAATTCCAACCATTTTAGCTGTACTTCCGTTTCCAAACTTTCAAACCACTCCTGAGTAAAATTAAAAAAATTCTCTACTTTTGATGATATTGAAAAAAGCTTGCTGATTTCACTACAGATTTCTAAAATGTGAAATAATACTTGGGATTAAAATTCTGAAACTAGGGGAATTTAAAATTTCATAAACAAAGTTTTCTGAAATATTTTAGCAAAATTTGCATCCCGTACAAGCTCCCAATTATCTGTTATGAGTCTATGCTCTTGAAATACTTAACAGAAAAGAGTGAAGAAAAGAAACTTTGCAAAATTTATCAAATAATTTATTTCCTTAGAATACATAGTGAAAAATGAGGAAAAATAACTTACAGTATTGCGAATTAAATCCAAAAATAATCCAAGAATTAAAAAACAGAAGTCCTATCAATGAAACATTCTAAGTGAATCTCAGTTCAATCCCAATGAAATTCAAGATGGAAGGCAATGATGTCTGTTGTGGTCAGTGAAGTGTGCTGTTGTGTCAACACTCTCTTGAATCACAGAAAATATTATTCCAATTTTGAATTCCATATAAATTCCAGTGAATGTCTTTGTCCAAGAAATAATTTAGACCACTTTTGTATTTCCAGGGAAAATAATCAATTGATTTCAATAACTTGAAGAAAATAAAAATTCAGCCCCAAACTGGACACATCATAATACAACTTACAGTCCTAGATGTTAAAGCATGACTGAACTAATCTTTTCAAAACATCAGTTATAAGACTAAGATGCAAAACAGATACCCTGGATTAGGTTCAAAAGTTCATCCTTCTGGAAAAAATAGAAATTTGTAATAATTGATACATGTTACTCATCACATATTCCAGGTATGACCTTGACTTAAGTTAATGATTCTTACTCAAAGAAAGATTAAAAAACAATTTTAAAAAAGTTGTTTGCCAAAACTGTCACTGGTTTTTTAATGAGGTCAGCAACTAGATACAGTGTTTATATTATTAGGTGTTTATGAATGAAATAAAACATATATCAATCAGGTCAAACAGAACTAAACTCAATTCTGGACAATATCAAATCCAGTAAACAAAGTTACATTACAATAGCATGTAATGGAATTAAAAAATGTAAGACTAATAAACAAACAATTAAATTGAATACACATAACAATATTGATTTAAAGTGTCTGCAAGGGATAAAAGTCAAAGTGTGTATATTGATTGAAAGAGTTTGCATGGGATAAAAGTCAAAGTGTGTATACTGATTTAAAGAATTTGCATGGGACAAAAGTCAAAGTGTGTATATTGATTTAAAGAATTTGCACGGGATAAAAGTCAAAGTGTGTATATTTATTTAAAGAGTTTGCATGGGATATACATACAGACAACTGGGACACCTGTTTTAATGGGATGCATTAAGCATAAACATTCAAAGCTCATGCCAATGCCTCCAAGTCTTTTACATGCCAAACATTCTTGAGAACAACATAAAAAACTGACAAGGTATAGGAATGAAGCCACAATGGACTGCCCAAACAAAACCCAGAAACAACAAGCAATAATTTAAGCATTTTTCATCAGATGTCCGTACCATCCACTATTTATGTTGACATTGAAGGTCTTAACATGCCTTTCATATACAGAGCATGTGTGTGTGTGTGTGTGTGTGTGTGATTTGGATTTTTAATGTAGCTTTAAAAAGTTTTCAGTTATATCACTACGATTTAGCAGTGTGGCAGCTTACAGTGATGTCTAGCACTTGGGCATGATGCCAGAGACATGTGGCATCATGTCCCACCCAGTCACATTATCCTGACACCAGGCCAACCAGTCATAACACTAACCTCTGAATGCTGAGTGCCAAGCAAGGCAGCTGTTAGTGCCACATACACATTTGAAGTTATTACAAACTTCACAAAGTTCTAAGAGTACACACTAATTTGGTTTATGTTAGGGGTCTTGCCATATAAAGTGCTTTTTTATGTGTATTTAATGATGATATGGAAAAAACAAAAACTTGTTCAAGGTTTTATCAATGTAGATCTGCATATCAAATTTGACACAATCCATCAATCCCTGTGAAGGTAAATGAAAGAAACATTATACTGAAAAGCTAACAAAAGACTTTCTACAGGTTTGAAAAAAAATCAAGAAAATGCAAAAATATGTATTCATGCATGAGTAGGGTTTAATGGCCAGTTAGCACAATAATGTCATGGAATCAATAAAAGTTGACCTTTATTAGACCCTTTATTAGACCCTTTATTAGACCTTTATTAGACCCTTTATTAGACCTTTATTAGACCTTTATTAGACCCTTTATTAGACCTTTATTAGACCCTTTATTAGACCCTTTATTAGATCTTTATTAGACCCTTTATTTGACCTTTATTAGACCTTTATTAGACCTTTATTAGACCCTTTATTTGACCCTTTATTAGACCTTTATTAGACGTTTTATTAGACCCTTTATTAGACTCTTTATTAGACCCTTTATTAGACCTTTATTCGACCTTTATTAGACCATTATTAGACCCTTTATTAGACCTTTATTAGACCCTTTATTAGACCCTTATTAGACCCTTATTAGACCCTTTATTTGACCCTTTATTAGACCTTTATTAGACGTTTTATTAGACCCTTTGTTAGACCCTTTATTAGACCCTTTATTAGACCTTTATTAGGCCCTTTATTAGACCCTTTATTAGACCTTTTATTAGACCTTTTATTAGACCCTTTATTGGACCCTTTATTAGACCTTTATTAGACCCTTTATTAGACCTTTATTAGACCTTTTATTAGACCTTTATTAGACCCTTTATTCCACCCTTTATTAGACCTTTATTAGACCCTTTATTAGACCCTTTATTAGACCTTTATTAGACCCTTTATTAGACCCTTTATTAGACCTTTATTAGACCCTTATTAGACCCTTTATTAGACCTTTATTAGACCCTTTATTAGACCTTTATTAGACCCTTTATTAGACCTTTATTAGATCCTTTATTAGACCTTTATTAGACCCTTTATTTGACCTTTATTATACCTTTATTAGACCCTTTATTAGACCCTTTATTAGGCCTTTATTAGACCCTTTATTAGACGTTATTAGACCCTTTATTAGACCTTTATTAGATCCTTTATTAGACCTTTATTAGACCCTTTATTTGACCTTTATTAGACCTTTATTAGACCCTTTATTAGACCCTTTATTAGACCTTTATTAGACCCTTTATTAGACCCTTTATTAGACCCTTTATTAGATCTTTATTAGACCCTTTATTAGACCCTTATTAGACCCTTATTAGACCTTTATTAGACCCTTTATTAGACCCTTTATTAGACGTTTATTAGACCCTTTATTTGACCTTTATTAGACCTTTATTAGGCCTTTATTAGACCTTTTATTAGACCTTTGTTAGATCCTTTATTAGACCCTTTATTAGACCTTTATTAGACCCTTTATTAGACCCTTTATTAGACCTTTTATTAGACCTTTATTAGACCCTTCATTAGACCTTTATTAGACCCTTTATTAGACCCTTTATTAGACCTTTATTAGACCCTTTATTAGACCCTTTATTAGACCTTTTATTAGACCTTTATTAGACCCTTTATTAGACCCTTTATTAGACCCTTTTGGGACAAATAAATGGAAAGTTAATTTTATTACAGATTTTTCAGAGAAAACCATGTCGTGACAAAGGACTATTTTACCAAACCAGTTCATAACAGTGACATCATGCATATCAACAAAAGTTAAAATTACTCTGAATAACACAGACAAGGTACATAATGGTTTGTGTATCTATATTATGTGTGTTAATTTATATGATTTTAGATTATAAGGTTCATTTAGTTAAAAAAAAAATCCATATTCAATAGCTAATTTTGTCAATTGTGTGTTTGTACTTTAAGATAAGGTAATTCTGTTTGGTACATTTTTTTGTTTGGTCTTTTGACCTTACAAGGTATAGAAGTGATATTGTTGATGAATTTGATGGGATTTGAGTTCAGGTAAATGGTTTTCACCTAGGTATTTCTGGGTTAACATGTTATTGATTGGTTAGCGGTTAGCTGCCAAAGTACCTGACCTTGTTTGAATGATCTGGAAATGAATATCTGACCCTCATCTTGGATATGAAATTGTGTCAGTGTGTGTGTGTATATATATATATATATATATATATATATACACACACACACACACACACACAAATATATATATATATATATATATATATATATATATATATATATATATATATATATAAAAGGAATGCTTACCTGAGAATTAATTATTTCTGTCTTAAAAATCTTGGTAGAATCAGCTTTAGTTGTGTTCAGAGGATTTATTTATTTCAATTATTCATTGGAATTACAATGTTACGAGCCTGTAGTTAAATTACATGTGTGTTAAAATTCGAATTCTTTCTAATTCTTTCTATTTCATCTTTATTTCATTTTTATATCATTAAATATAATTATTATTATGATGATGATTATGTTTGCAGGGTCTGATATTTTATTAGAAACATCGTGTTTATTTAGAACGTAAATGTGACTCGCGTAAGCATGATTTTTGCATGACGGTTTTGTCGTTGCAAGTAAACAGTCAGAAATAGCTATATAAATGATTGGTTGTGACCACGGTCATTTCTAATAATACTTGTTGACACTCTATACTGAGGTGGAGAGATTTAGAAATCGCATGATTTCTTCATGCTTGTACATGAAATGACATATGAGTTTGCTTTAAAATACTCGGGTACCTGCGAATTAGTCTAGAGTCATATTTTAACATCTTAGAGAGTCCCATCATAACATGTTATTGAGTTTCTAATACCTTAAGAAGAAGGTATTCTTTTGTGCTGGAAAGAGTTGTTTGTTCGTACGTATGAAGAATAACATGTGTTTTGTTATTGAGGATAGTTGTACTTCGTCTACCCTTTAAATAATTATTTTCCCTGGAGAACTACACAACTGGCTTTGGACAAAGACATTTGCTGAAATTATTTCTAAATTGGAACAGAACAATACAAATTGTGATTCACAGTGAAAATTCTGGACATTTGTGTTAACCTTCATCTGACGTCATCATCCGCCATCTTGGAACGGAATTGAGATTCAGACGACGTCAATTTACAACTGTTTATTCACAGGACTTATGTGTTTTTCACAATTTTAGGACAAATTTTTGGATCTTCTTCATAAATCGTAAGTCTTGTTTCATATTTTTACCTTTTCACCATGTTTTCTAGAGAAATAAATTATTTTTGTTAAAATTTACAAAGCTTGTTGTCTTCGCTCATTTCTTTATGTTACTTTAAACGAGCTGATACATAACACAATGCACTCATTACTTTTAGGACTAAGTTACTGTTTTGGAATTACTGTGAATTCATTTAAAGAAATTTTGGATTTTGTTATTGTGATACATCAAGACTGTTAGCACAGCAAACTATTCCAGACTATTGGAATATCAGCACAATAGACTGAAATCTATTCAGAACACCACTGGAACTCATTTGGAATACATACATGCCAACCATTATGATTTTTGCATAATCATTACGCTTTCTTGTCACTACATTATGTTTAAGTAAACTTTTATATGGATTAAATTTTTTGGGTACATAAAAAAATAAAATAAAAATAAAGCAATACAAAGTTGTTTTTGTCATTTTTATTATAATCTACTTAATTCCACTGATATATGATCTATTTCCAACAAAACAGACAGGCTTCCTAAAATATACACTTTTCCTCCCAGATTCAATATATTGATAAGCTAGTTAGGTAGTGGACTAGTGTACTTTAAACAAAATGGCACCAGATGTTTTGCAAATCACTTTATGTGTGAGTTGTGGATGTTAAATGTGATGAAAAATGTTAGAGCAGATGGATTTTTTCAAACTTCTGAATTTGTCAGAATATGTGAAGATGGGAAAGTCATAGACTTGCACAGCATGCATGTAAAATGTTGACACATAATGCAAGTAGTGTTAATGAGAGAAATAACCGAGTCAGTGCATAGTACAGTATTCACATCTTGAAGAGGACCTAGTGAGTTTGTTTTAAATTTAAGTGTTGAGGCACAAACTGAGGGTAAAAGTTGGTATAGTAAGACAAAAATTTATCTCTGATTTAAGTGCCTATTGAGCAATCATGTTCAAGAAATTGTCTCTAACATATATTATATGTGTCATGTTTAAATGTACTTTTAATCCACTGTGAACAACATAAATTTTTAAGTTCTAATCATCGTACACTAATGTTGTCTTTTTCTAAGCCAGTTGTAGAATGCTCAAACACAATCAGTACCTCTGTAAGCAATTGGTGTGTGTGTGTGATTTAGGTTTTTAACATAGCTTAAAATTTTAGTCATATAGCTACAATGTCTGTAATGTGGCAGTATATAGTGATTTCTAACACTGGAGCATCATGCTGCCGACATGTAGTATCATGTCCCACCCAGCCACATTATCCTGACACCAGGCTGACCAGTCCTAACATCAGCCTTTTGATACTGAGTGCCAAGCGAGGCAGCTGGTAGTTCCATCGTTTAAGTCTTTGGTATGACTCAGTCAGGGTTTGAACCTGTGACCTCTTGCATCATGGTGAATATTCTAACCACTTAGGCCACCAGAGCAGTCACAAGCAATTGGTCTCTAACGTTTATGAATGAACAAAATGTATAGGCAAACCCTGATGGAACATGTTTAGTTGTCTCAAATGACACGATCTTTATAGCATGGATGGTGGCTTTGCTACAATGTTTAGATTTTATTATGTGCTGCACACATATATCCCATCAAACTCTTAGATGAATACACATACTTTAACCACACTTTTAACTCTTAAACTAATACATGTGTACTCACCATGCTTTTTTCTCTCAAATGAATACACATTATTGCTTGTTACTAAGATTGACTAGGATGTTAGCATGTCTTTCATTTTCATTTTATACATTCTGACAGGCTTGATTAGGATGTTAGCACGTCTTTCATTTTTATTTTATACATTTTGACAGACTTGATTAGGATGTTAGCATGTCTTTCATTTTTATTTTATACATTTTGACAGGCTTGATTAGGATGTTAGCATGTCTTTCATTTTTACTTTATACATTCTGGCAGGCTTGATGTTAGATGATGCAACTATTTTATATATAGTGAAGGTTATATCATATTCATTTTCAAATTTCTGATGTCCTCTATTTTCCTTTGAAGTCATAAAGCAATGATTTTGATGGCTATCTAAATGGTCACTTGGTGCATTTGAAAAATTCTCTATTCCAGAAAAAAACATGTATGCCATCTTTATTCTTTTAGGTTTATACAAGCATTTATCTTTTACTCCATTCAGGAAATTCAATATATAAGGTCCCTCTGGTTGGATAATATCCATGTGTGGCATAGAATATTCAAACCTGTCAAACATACTTTGTGTTTATCATTTGTCAGAATTTGATATGTCAGTTAAGCCTTCAATGGCATCATCCATTTCCTCTTGGAGACAGACTGCAAAATTTTGATTTGATCTGCTTCAAATATTGTTCATTTTCATTAAAAATTTATTAAAATCTTGGTTGTTACTACTGTGAAATCTATATTCATATAAATTCATGGTCTGGATTTTGTGACATATCTGATTTTACTAATCCATATATCTCAGTTGTTTATTAGATGGAAGGAAATATTAAGGAGACATCTTCATTTATATTTAATTTACATAACAATGTGATAGATCTATTTCATTTGTATTTATATATTTGTTTGAACAGTAAATGTATTCAGTTCAGTGATAAACAACTTGAGCAAAGTGAATAAAGTAATTGTCGTAATGTGTGTGCATGTGTAGTCTATTGACTCCTTACTGAGGTATTTATTTCTCTTCAGTACCCAAGAGCTCTTGCTTCAGAAGGTGAGTAACTTCGGATAACATAAAAGTATAACTTTAATTACATAGAAATCTATTATGTACTTACTTTATGCTTGCTGGCCTGACATATGACTTCACTTACAATGGCTCACCTAATGTATGACTTAACTTATACTGGCTGGACTGCTATATTAAGGCAATGTCAATGTTTTATCATTATTGGCCTGAAAATGTACTGCTGCAACCATAAGAATGAGTTTAATTACATAGAAATATATGACTTCACTTATATTAATGGCAGGCCTAATATATGACTTCATTTTATACTGGCTGAACTGATATATATGTGTAATATTGATGTATCGTTATCAGCTTCAAACTGTAACATTCTAACTGTAAGTATGAGTTTAATGACAGAAATCTATGACTTCACTTTATACTGGTGGGCCTGATATATTAATGTCAATGTTGTATTATTATCGGCCTGAAATTTTGTAAAGTTGATTCGAAATGAAATACTGCTACTTTGTCAGTGTAAATATCAAATTACAAGAATTTGAGTCCTGTTATGAAAACAGAGACCTCTGGTCAATATTATCCCCTTATGTCCACTGTGTAGGTGTTGTTGTTGTTGTAGGGTTTAATGCCATTTTCAGCGCAAGATAGGCTATACATGGCAGCCAGTATTAATGGTGGAGGAAGAACCCTGGAAAACCCTGGGAAGAACCACTGACCCATGAGAAGCTACTGGCAGGCTTTCTCACGTACCCATGTTAGCTGAGCCTGAGACTCGAACCCACACAGACAGAGGTGAGGTGGCAGTGATTTTTTGTAACGGTGAGCACTTTAGACCACTTGGCCACTTGGAACCCCCTGTGTAGGTGTACAAGTAAGATAAGATGAAGCTTGTAAACATTCAACTTATGTTCAGATGGATTTATTTTAAAGAATGACATGCAAATCACTTTTGATGAGATGTATATATTATGTATAGCAATCAGGTACAGACAAGAGGACTGGTTAACATCACTTTTGATCAGATGGTTAAATTATATATAACAATCGGGTACAGGCCAAGAGGACTGGTTAACATCACTTTTGATGAGATGTACATATTATGTATAGCATTCAGGTACAGGCCAAGAGGACAGGTTAATATAAATTTTTATCTGATGGGTATAGTATGTATTTATTTTTTGCCCTTCAGCAGAGAAAAGACAGATGATGAAATGCATTCATATTCAAATACTGAGATGAACCCACAGACTGTGAAACCAATTTATGAGGAACTGAACAAAGGAAACACAGAACAGAGTGTGTATGATAAAATTTCACCTTTATAGAGGGGTAGGGATGGACAGAGAAAACACACCAAAGAAAACACACCAAAGAATGCTACATCTTGATTATTGACATTGTCTATGACTTCTAATGGAGTAGAAGGAACAAATGGATTTGTATGAATGTAAGCAAGAAAATGGAGGCAGCAACATCAGAGTCACTAAAATGTTTTTCTAATCTATAGTGACTTTCATTCCTTAATACCAATCATGATGTAAAATGAAAAGCAAACTACATTTAGAATGATTGTAAATAGGAGATGACTGCATGGCACACTCCATTTTGATACAGACACCCTACCATTAATTGTACATGCATATTTTTAAATAGTTTACATGGTTACATATATTACAATAGTTTGCCCATAGAGCAAATATGTATCATAATGCTATTTATTTTAAATTAAGTTTATAAATTATTTGCATAGAGTACTAGTATTCAAATAATTCAGTTGTGGGGGTTCAGGGTAAAATCTTTATAAATTTTTGTAAAGCTAAGTAAGTCATTACAAATATGCCAATATGTTACAACTCATTGTATTGACTATACTATGTGTCAACTTCAGTAAGCCATTACATATTTGCAAATAAATGTGGTACAACTCATTGCATACACTATACAATGTGTAAACTTAAATAATTCATTATATATATATGCAAATAAATGTGTTACAGCTCATTGCATACACTATACAATGTGTAAAGTTAAGTAATTCACTGCATACATGCAAATGTGTTGCAGCTCATTGCATACACTATACAATGTGTAAACTTAAGTAATTCATTATGTATATGCAAATAAATGTGTTAAAGCTCACTGCATAAACTATACAATGTGTAAACTTAAGTAATTCATTGTGTATATGCAAATAAATGTGTTACAGCTAATTGCATACATGATACAATGTGTAAACTTAAGTATTTAATTATGTATATGCAAATAAATGTGTTACAGCTCATTGCATACACTATACAATGTGTAAACTTAAGTAATTCATTACATCTGTGCAAATGAGTTACAGCTCATTGCACACACTATACAATGTGTAAACTTAAGTAATTCATTATGTATATGCAAATAAATGTGTGTGATGTGATTATGATTTTTAACATTAGCTTTAACAATTTTTCAGTCATATCACTATGATGTCTGCAATGTGGCAGTTTATAGTGATGTCTTGCACTGGGGCATCATGCCGCAGACAAGTACCATGATGTCCCACCCAGTCACATTATCCTGCCACCAGGCCGACCAGTCCTAACACTAACCTCTTAATGCTGAGCGCCAAGTGAGGCAGCTGTTAGTACCATTTTTGTAAGTCTTTGGTATGACTCGACTGGGGATCGAACCCACGACCTCCCGCATCCAAGGTGGACGCTCTAACCACTAGGTCACCGGAGCAGTCGCAAATAAATGTGTTGCAGCTCATTGCATAGACTATACAATGTGTAAAGTTAAGTAATTCATTGCAGATATGCAAATGTGTTGCAGCTCATTGCACACAATATATAATGTGTAAATTTAAGTAATTCATTACACATGTGCAAATGTGTTACAGCTCATTGCATACACTATACAATGTGTAAACTTAAGTAATTCATTACATCTGTGCAAATGAGTTACAGCTCATTGCACACACTATACAATGTGTAAACTTAAGTAATTCATTATGTATATGCAAATAAATGTGTTGCAGCTCATTGCATAGACTATACAATGTGTAAAGTTAAGTAATTCATTACACATGTGCAGATGTGTTACTGCTCATTGCATAAACTATAGAATGTTATTTAAAACATATATTTTTGGGTATTTGACATTTATGCTATAACGTATTGAAAATCACCTCTGGCAAAAAAAATCAAGAGGAATTGACAACCGTCAATATAAACTCATGATAATATGTGCCTCTGCTATTCCTCATAGCCTTGCATACATAATTATTTTCTAAGGAAAAACATGTAAGCCTTTAGCAAGTTGAATAAAGCAATTGTTTTAACTATTTTTAAGTCATCACTATTTAATATTTCTCAGAATAAGAAACCTTATGGCAATAAGGACACTGTGGTTTGTAAATATCTATCCAACAGAAAGCACCTTGCTGTACTTAGCAGTAATCCTTCTGTCTCAAAGATCATCAATACAGGTGTTCAGCAAGGGTTCAATATCTAACCCTAACACCATTCTGTTATTATATAAATGATCTATTTCCCTTAAAGAAGCTGAGCAAACCTATATGCACATTATGGTTATTTTACTTTGCTAATAACAATGTTGACAAAATAAGGCCAGTTTTGCAGTCAAAGCTTAGTAATGTTTTCTCTTTCCTCCAACATATATTTGACAAATATTGTATAGCATTCTTGTATTTAAAAGGTGTTGTATAACATTCTTATACTTGACAAATTTTGTATAACACTCCTACACATTCCAAATGTTGCATAATACTCTTGTACTTGAAAAATGTTGTATAACACTCTTGTACTTGACAAATGTTGTATAACACTCTTGTACTTGACAAATGTTGTATAACACTCTTGTACTTGACAAATATTTTATAATACTCTTATACTCCCATGTATCAATTATCATTGTAATATATGTTGTAGTCTGCCAAAGACTTGTATTGATTGACTTAAAATAAAAAAATCTCCAGGCTGTCATTACCATACTCACTCAATCAGCTCAGTTTCTGGTTTATTTATGAAGGAATTAACTACAACAGATGCTGCATAATGAAGAATGTCATGCATGGCTTGGCTCCCAGACACTTAACAGACCAGTTCACATTAAACTCCCTTGTGAGTTCACACCCAAACAGATCACATTCAGAACTTGATTATCCTAATGCCCAACATAATTTTGTTCTTAACAATGGCAGACCCATTCTGTACTTGCATATGTGTTTTTGTATATTTTCAGATAAGACACCTATCATCTTTTATTCTTAAAATACATTTGTATTTTAATTTAGATGTATGGACCATGTAGTCAGAAATATTGAATTCATATTTTATTTTCTATATCAGTAGATATCATAGCAATCTTAAAGTGATTGAGAACCTGGAATGACTTGCCAGATATACATACAATCTCCTACCTATATTAAAATTTATAAGAAAAAACTGTGTCCAGAATATATAACATCTAAGAGATTGATTGTAATGCTTATGTTCTGTGATAAATGATAATATCATCTTATAACTGTTATGGAAAACTGTAATTGGTATGTGCCTGATTGTTGTATGTACTATGCTTGATATGTAATAACATCTTGATATCTTTTTATTAATGTTGTCTGTTTTAACTTGACAAAATGTATGCTACAACTTAGTGTTTGTACAGTTTTTTTTTGACAACTGTGTCTTACCCACTTCTACTGACTAATTGTAACTATTGTCTCCCTGTTTTATGTATGCCACATCTTTGTGTTTGTACTGATTTTATTTTTACATTGTATCTTACCTACCTCTACCTACTAAATTAAAGTTACTGTCTCCCTGTTTGATTTCCATTATGCTTGTTTTCCTATAACTATTATCATGTGTTGTTTTATTTGTATGTGTATGTATTGTAAAGGAGACTCTTTAACACAATTATTTTCCAATTGACATGTTATCCAATACAATCACACTTCATAGGATGATACTGCACAGTGTCCAACAAAATCTCACTTCTTAAGATGATTCTGCAGTGTCCAATAAATCTCACATAAATGAGATAATTCTGCAGTGTCCAAAACAATCTCACTTATAAGATGATTCTGCACTGTGTTCAATAAAATCTCATGTCATAAGATGATTCTGCACAGTGTCCAATAAAATTTCATGTCATAAGATGATTTTGCACAGTGTCTAATACAATCTCATGTCATATGATGAATCTGCACAGTGTCCAATAAAATCTCATGTCATAAGATAATTCTGCAGTGTACAATAAAATCTTGTCATAGGATGATTTTGTAGTGTCCAATAAAATCTCACATCAAAAGATGATTCTGCACAGGATCCAATAAAATCTTGCATCATAATTTGATTTTGCATGGTGTCCACTAAAATCTCACCTCTTGCAAAGATTCTCCATAATATACAATAAAATCTCACTTCATGAGATTAGGCAGAGTGTCTAATAAAAGCTCAATTCAGAGGATGATTCATTTCCTTATATGTGATGATATTAAAATTAGTCTGTTTAAAAAACAAAACATGAATAAAACAAAAATGAAAGACTGCCAATAGCAAAGTCAAACCTGCCTTAGAGATAACCTATATTAAGCAGTCACTTGTCTTCAGTGGATACTTTTCTTACTTTCCAAAAGTGGCTGCTTAAGACAGACTGGATTGTGTTGAGATGTCAATGTTTATAGTGGTCATTTCTATTACAGAATCACCTGTTTTCATTGGATACTATTCTTCATGAAGGTGGCTGCTCAAGACAGACTGGATTGTGCCAAGATATCCATGTTTATAGTGGTCACCTCTATTACACAATCACCTGTCTTAGTGGATACTTTTCTTACTTCACAGAAGTTACTGCTTCAGACAGGTTTGACTATTTTAAGTTAACAATGTTTATAAAGTTATTAGACTTTCTGCCAGGGCAGTCCTTTAGGAGCAATTGGCATGTGACATCACACATCTGTGACTGCTGATTGTTGTTTGAGCACCCTGTGATACAGTGTATGAGAACAGTAACCTTATGATTTCAGGAGCACTTAGTTTGTGACTTCTCAAGCTACTGTAACTGTGACTTTTGACCTTTAGACCACAGACACAACATGTTTCTTTATTAACCTATGTGCAAACCATCCACAAAGTTTGGTCAAGAATGTTAAATTTAGAATAAAGCTATTTTCACAAATACAATTAATTTAAGTCACCATAACCTTTGACCTTTTAACCTCAAAATCAAAATGCCTATTCCTGACTTTAGGTGGAAGCCATCTACAAACTTTGGTCTAGGTACATGGTCTAGAATCAAAGTTATTGTGTATAAAAGTTTGTTATCTTCTTTCAGTCTGAAAGGCCTTGACAATTTACCTTATTCCCCAATATCAGTTTAGTTCATCCTTACCCCAAGTTCAAGACATTCAAAGCTTGGTAACTGAAGACTGGTGAGAACTCAAATTATTATGTAGAACAAAATGGACAGAAAACATAAATATTGTTACAATGCTATGGTCATAAACAAATTAAATGAAAAAGCAAGGCCAACAAGTTTGATAAAATTCAACAAATGATTTATTTTTCAAGAGTACCAAGGGAAAATATAAAGAGAAATTACAGTATTCTGAACCAAATCCCAGATGATCCAGAAAGTTATATCACAAGTCAAAAAGTATAGTATTCCAAATCAATTCCATTATTGAATGTGCTGATGTGCCAATAGTTTGGACAAGTTGTTGTTGTAGGGTTTAATGCCATTTTCAGCACAAGCCTATACTTGGTGGATGAAGAACCTGGAAAAGCCCTGGAAAGAACCACCGACCCACGAGAAGCTACTTGCAAGCTTTGTCATGTATCCACATTGGCCGAGCCCGAGACTCAAACCCATGCAGACAGAGGTGAGATGGCAGTAATCTGTAATGGTGAGCGCTTTAGACCACTTGGCCACTTGGGGCCCCAGTTTGGATGTGCCAACATTCTTGATGTTTCATAATGATATGTCATGTCCTTGAATGAATTTACAATAATCCCAAAATAATGATTCAGTCCAAAATGTAATTGCATATATTGTTATTCCAATGAATAATTTTTAAATAAATTATTCCTCTCAAATTGTATCTGAACACAAATAACAATAATATTAGAGCTGAATTTAAAGGAAGGAAGGAATTAATTCTGTTTATCAGAACCTTACATAAAAATCTAAGAGACAACAAAATGTCCAGGATGTTGGTTAAAAGTTCTCTTCCAGAACCATCTAAATTTCTACAAATAATAATAACATAAACCAAAATGCAAACTAGACCTTTAACTCAGATATCAGTAAGCAACCCTATTACAACTTCAAGACACAAAAATAGTAAGCCTTCTAGAACCTTTTAAAGTCAAAAGGCCCTTTCAGCATGTTTACATTATCTTAAAATATAATCTACGAACATAGACAAAGGTTAGCTATGTAATATGTTGTTTACAAATGACCCTTAAAATCTACAATCATGGACAAAAGTTAAGCACACCATGTAGATATTCATAACACAATATATCATGTGCCTTAGTATGTGCATGTAAATGAACAAATTGTTTTTAACTAGCTACTGCTACAATTTTGTGATATTGCTACTATGCTAAACTCATGTAGACCTGATATCCCATACCTGGGCAACTGACAGCTATAATTTGTGAAGTAGAAATATTGATTGATAATATTCGTAAAAACGTTTTGGGTCCTTTTTGCTGACATTAAGTCCTTTTTGTGAGAGGATCTATTTCATGAAAAGGACCCATTTTTAACACTTTATGTTAATAAAGATATATTAAATGCTAAGTAAAATGAGCTACAACACCAAATTTACAACTCATTTGTGAAATATTAATTGAAACTATTAGTAAAATCTTGGTCCTTTGGTAGATTGTAAAAATCTTTTTAGAGAAAAAGACCCTTTTTTAAACACTACATTAAGAAAGATATATTAAATGCTATGAAAAATGAGTTACAAAACAAAATAGTTTCATTTGGGAAATAGAAATATTGATTGAAACTCAAAGTTAAAAATAATCATTGGTCTATTTTTTGCAGAAGGAAAGTCCTTTTTGCAAGAAAGACTGGTCTTTTCTCACTTTATACCCACTGTCCTTAGAGTGCCTCCTATCAGAATTCAACTCTGAATACCCAGCACTTTGGTGGGTCCATTGATAGGAGATGATTGTGTGCGATTTGGATTTTTAACATAGCTTTGAGCAGCAGGGACGTCGAATCCAACAACTTTTTGGGAGGGTTATTTTTGAAAAGTAAAGCTTCCTATAAAAATGAAAATACAAGGTCAATAACATCAAACCGAAGCCTCTAACTCACCGAGACTTCTCTAATTGGGTTAGCTCATTTTGTTACTTATTTTTTGACGCTTCTATTTTCACTTTTGTATGTGTGTTCGTTTACCCATGGGACGCTCAAGCTTTGCCATCACCCTCCCTGCTGCTGTGTCTCTCAACCAAAAATTTTATCAAGACCTATACAATATCACAACTGAGGATCATGTCAATTTATCATGATAATTCCGTTTATGGTAGCTTGCACTTTTGAAAAGCAGTTTTTGAATTTAATCATATCCATGTCTCCTGAACATCAATTCTGATGGATGTTTTGCTGAATATGCGTATCAACTCCATTAATGCAACTAAAAGATTAAAATTGTCTCTGATAACTTTATGCATTTGTGTATATTGCTGAATAACATAAATTATATCAATATTTTTGTGTCTACTTTGGGAAAATGTCCGAGCTGGATTTGATTGTTTGTCCAGCATCACATCATCATACCCTATAAGATTATTAATAAATCCATTGAGGTCATCTACAGTTGGAGCTTCATCAATATCAGTGATAAAATCAATCATATTATTACCATCTTCATTCCATGACTTCGCTTTCTCATTAAAATCTTTAAGCACATAGTAGAATCACTGAACATCTACAGATGGTGCCACTAAATGCAACTTATCCCACTTGAGCACCTCATTATCAGATTAAGCAACAACTGCGTCTTACCAGACCCAGATGGACCTATTATAATTGCTCTCATAGAATTTGGTAGTGCTGCATGACGCTTGTTTGGCTCTTGCTTTCGTGTTGCTGAGAAATCAATGACATTCCTGTTATACACATATAATAAATAATATGAATCTATATTGTGTTCAATGCAGAGCATCCACCCCCACCAGTTGATTAACAACAATAATAACAAAAAATAAAAAATGTGCACTTGCAGGCAAGTGTGTGAAATGTGGTACAAGCAAATACAGATTTATTTCATCTCGTATGAAGACAGGTGGTGATATAGCTGTTTCACTGGGAAAATTACCAGGGACTCCATGGGCTCATCACTCAGGAGAAAAACATCTTCCTGGATAAAATTATTGTGGTCCTGGGACCTGACTTGATATCCGACTTGATGAATGAGACCAACCAAGACCTGGAGAGTATCCCATAAATGTGATTGATCAAGCGTGCCACATTCGTGATGTTGCATATAAAAATCCAGATTTGCAACAATGACATATTGCAGATGTGAAGTTGATACACACATTAAAATCTGTAAAAAATAAATCTCTCAGAGAATCACTAAGTGGTTGGTATGATCTGTGATGAAAGGTAAACTAGTGCTACAGGCCGGTAATTAATTAGTCGATTATTATTATACAATGGAATCGATTTATTATAGCCCAAGAGGATATTGGAGGTGTAGAGCAGTGATTAGTAAACTTGCTGATGCAGCAATGTCACATGTTCTGTTGCTGAAAATTAGTTAGCATGACAGGCAATATGGCAAATTTATCTACCACCACCTAAAAAATTCAGTATGCACATACTGATGTCAGCACTCCTAATGAAGTTCATCAGGCAGATATTTTGTTTTTACCACATGATACTAATAAAACACGTAGACGTCAATTGCACACATACAAATACGCGTTAACTGTAGCTGACATTGCAAGTAGATAAAAAGAAGCAGAACCACTATCAACAAAAACAGCAACTGAAGTTGCATCTGCTTTTGAACGAATTTATTTACGAGGACCCTTGTGATGGCCACAGTTGCTGCAGGTTGATCCTGACAAAGAATTTCTTGGTGGAGTATCATCTCTGATGAAAAACCATAACGTCAAAATCAGACGAGGACACACTGCAATTCATCGCGATCAGGCCATCATTGAGTGATTTAATCGAACACTTGCTGAGTGATTATTTAGATATCAGTATGCGCAGGAAATATCCCTAAATAAAGTTCAGAAAGACAAAAGATCTCATGAATGGGTTGCAAGACTACCAAGTGCGAAAGATGTGTTAAATAATGAGATTACTCGTGCAATTCTATGAAACCCATCAGCGTGATCACAAAAAAACATATGCCAGTACAACGATGTGACTCTTCCTCAAAATAACCAGTACTAGGTAATGTGACTGTAAGATATGATTCGTACAAAATCTCTCCTGTTAATGTCTTCATCCTTATTGGAAACCTTAATGTTTTTTTTCCAGTGTAGTAACATCTTTGATAGACGCTCCGGTATTTTTGACTGTTTCTGCCCAGTCGTTTATTTTTTTTTTTTAGGTCTTAGATCTGTTAAACTGTTTCCTCGTTTTGCATTTGTGAAATGTTCTGTAACTCACTCAGCAACACAATTCAAGCAAGCAATTTTCATCGGTAGGAGGTCATCGACGTTAGGTTTATCATTCAGCAGGTATATTGCATAAACAATTGCCATCACAGGACATGCTCGTTCATAATAAAGTCTATCAATTCCAGTCAGTATTCCTGGTTTTGAAGTTTTATTTAACGTGACAATATTTCCAGTATGGTGTAATCGAACAGGATAACGTTTGTCATGGAGAATCCATGTGTCATCTGTCGCCACAAAAAATTTTATTCTAAAAATATGTTTTCGTGCAATGTCAAAATAATTAATAATTGTCTCTGCTCGCTTATCATTCATTGTAGCAGTGACAACCCCTTTGGTGTCACATATAATTCTGAATGTTGACCACACATGATCTGCACCATCGTCATGAAATTCTCTCTTAGCTTCACTGATATGATTGATTAGAGTCTTATTTGTTAAATCAACCCGAGCTCGCCTTGGTAATTCAAGGGTTATTCTATCAAGATCAAAGTTGGATTTAGAGGGCTTAATCACAGCTATAATTAAGGCAAATATATATATATATATATATATATATATATATATATATATATATATATATATATATATATATATAATGATTCAAGCAAAGAATAAATGCAAATGGCTTATGATTGGTTCTTCAGTTCCTTGTAAGCGGGCTTGCGTAAATGAATTCTGTGGAATCATATGCAAAGTGTGCGAAGAGAGAGCCAAGGAAGTGTCATGTTGGGGTTAGAGGAGAAACGCAGCTGTGTGAAAAATGCTGTGGTAAAAAATACAGAGAGCTAAAACGATATTATGATTAAAAAAAATAAAGCCGATGGCGTCTGTAATGAATCTCCTATAAAAAAAAAAAAAAATGCCGAAGACTATCTCGCCAGATTTTCACTCCAACAATAAAATAATAATTTTGTTAAATAATATGATTATATAAATGGAGTAAAATGAATTTGTGAAGCACCCCATCATCGAAAATTATGAGGCATCTCGAGACGGTGTAATCAGGAACTGTCGATAAAAAAAACCAGTCGGTTCTGTCGATAAATCTGGTTATCTCAAATTCAATACTAAGCGGAATAAAAATTATTGCTCACATAAATTTGTTTTCATGGACTAATCGAAGATGGCTTTGTGATTGATGACATCAGTGGCACAGAACTTGATAATTCTTTAATTAATTTACGAGCTATTATAATGAATGAGAATTGCAAATTTGGTGGTATTGGTAATCACAAAAAATTACAAGAAGAGTTGTTCAATCTGAACGCGGAGACTAGCGAAGAAATAGCGTTTCAATTAATGAATGCAGCTGAAAAATATTTTTATATTATCACACCTTCAGTACAACGTGTCGCGGATAAAATATACAAATCAGCGTATTCAAAGAAATATAACCCAAAAAATATTTCAGTATCTCCCGATTGTGTTAGATGCAGACACTGACAAATCCGAATTAATTTAAACTCGATTTTGAATTTTGTTGTAGTCGTATGCAAAAAAGCCCCACTCCGGATGAATGGAGATAACTCTGTCAAGCAAAGTTCTCTCCGGTAGAGTAATTAATCAGTTGCCCCGCTTCACTGCCGCGACTTTTTTTGTGTCATTGTAACTGTTATATACAGCAGCTTAACTGTCTGTGTGGCAATTAGCTGTCAGTGGAGCAGCGTAATTTGTGACAGTGCAAATTCGGAGAAGGATATTTACACCTTTTGACTTCGTCCCTGATAATTTCACAAAAAGCAAGAAGCATGCCTCAACTGCGTGCAATACAGGTAAGTTATTTTTAGATCTTTCAGGTATACAGACCTGCATGTACTTAACTCCCAATGACATCCGGCAGAAATGTATGTGTGATTATTAAATGCAGATATTCTATACGGTGTGTTTGGAAATTGAAATAAATCAACACTGCAGTTTACAGTAATTGTGATTTATTCAGTATACTGATCGCATGTAGAGTGCCCGTTTATCCAGTATAGGTAACTTTATAATAATTTCTGAAACATATATTCGTAAGGATGGTCCGTGGTACAGTGCTAGCGTGGTGGATTCTCATACTCGAGGTCTGGCGCTCCAATCCCGTGACTGACAAATTATTCGACGGTTGGTGATAATCGCAACTTTCATTCATAAGTGGGGGCTCCAGTTCCAAGGGATTTCATGTACACCTCCTCACCAAGCCGAACAGCGTGGTGAGTACAGTTTTGCACTCTCCCGGGGGTTTGACAATGGGGGTGTGTGCAGGAAATTGAAAAGCCTGGACATCCCTCTGAATCTCTAAAATTTCGTCTCGCACATTTAGAGGTTCGCAGGGGTGGGGTGGGGTAATGTTTATGCAAACTGGAGCCTCCAAAAACAAACCTCATTGATGGGTACTCCCACACAAGGACATTCAGAAAGAATGTCAGCGAAAAAGAAAAAAGCCCATCGGCCATAAGAAAGGCCCCATAAGAAATGGCATACGAAACGACAAATACTGGCAAATGAAGGAAGGGACCTCGTGGAATGGTAACCGCTTATCACTGCTACTGTTTATTTTTTGTTGTTTATTATTATTTTTGTTTTAACATTTTTATTCAGATTCAGTTTTTTTATTTGTATTTTTATATTTTTATTCAGATTCAGATTTATTTTTATATTGAACAAATATTTATTATATAATGAATTCCGAAAATATTGATGCAATTATTTCTGAGATTAAAACATTAAATTATCTAAACAATTGGATATTGAAAAAATA
Source organism: Megalonaias nervosa (assembly GCA_016617855.1). NCBI lineage: Eukaryota > Metazoa > Mollusca > Bivalvia > Unionida > Unionidae > Megalonaias > Megalonaias nervosa. The sequence continues at coordinate 27,691 of JAECUM010003864.1, forward strand.
TCACAAATGATTTTGAAGCTACAGGAACGGAAATATGATGGGAAATATACTCTAGCAGCTTAATACCAATTCATTAAATTACTTCAACAAGCCGTGAAACAATCTCTACTTTATGTCCATAATGAGGATATTCGAAAAATTTATTTCAGATTGAGAAAGTTAGATCAGAATTATCACGCGAATAACGAAACAATAAAAGATTTTAAGCTCACGTGTGCGACAGCTGAAAAAATGTATGTGCGATTGTCGAATCACTGACGAAAGTCAAGAGGGATTGTGAAAATGAAAGGTGTATTAATTCTTACTCAGATCCAGATTATAATATTTATTTTTATTCTGATTTAGATTCAGATATAATATTTATTTTTATTCTGATTTAGATTCAGATTATAATATTTATTTTTATTCTGATTTAGATTCAGATTATAATATTTATTTTTATTCTGATTTAGATTCAGATTATAATATTTATTTTTATTCTGATTTAGATTCAGAGTATAATATTTATTTTTATTCTGATTTAGATTCAGATCATAATATTTATTTTTATTCTGATTTAGATTCAGATTATAATATTTATTTTTATTCTGATTTAGATTCAGAGTATAATATTTATTTTTATTCTGATTTAGATTCAGATCATAATATTTTTTATTCTGATTTAGATTCAGATTATAATATTTATTTTTATTCTGATTTAGATTCAGAGTATAATATTTATTTTTATTCTGAGTATGATTCAGATCATAATATTTATTCTGAATCAGAAATATTCAGATATTCAGATTATAATATTTATTTTTATTCTGATTTAGATTCAGAGTATAATATTTATTTTTATTCTGATTTAGATTCAGAGTATAATATTTATTTTTATTCTGAGTATGATTCAGATCATAATATTTATTCTGAATCAGAAATATTCAGATTATAATATTTATTCAGATTCAAATTATGATTCAGATTATATTTATTTTTATTCTGATTCTGATTCAGATTATAATATTTATTCAGAATCAGAAATATTTAGATTATAATATTTATTCAGAATCAGATTATAATATTTATTTTTATTCTGACACAGAATCAGAATATAATATTTATTCAGAATCAGAAGTATTCAGATTATAATATTTTGATTCAGATTATAATATTTATTTTTATTCTGACACAGATTCAGATTATAATATTTATTCTGATTCATGATTCAGATTATAATATTTATTTTGATTCAGATTCAGATTAAAATATTTATTTTGATTCAGATTCAGATTCTGATTATAATATTTATTCAGATTCAGATTATAATATTTATTCAGATTCAGAAATATTCAGATATTCAGATTATAATATTTATTTTTATTCTGATTTAGATTCAGAGTATAATATTTATTTTTATTCTGATTTAGATTCAGAGTATAATATTTATTTTTATTCTGAGTATGATTCAGATCATAATATTTATTCTGAATCAGAAATATTCAGATTATAATATTTATTCAGATTATAATATTTATTTTGATTCAGATTCAGATTCAGATTATAATATTTATTCAGATTCAGATTATAATATTTATTCAGATTCTGATTATAATATTTATAATATTTATTTTTTTTAAATCTGATTCAGATTGAGATTCAGATTATAATATTTTTTAATTCTGACTCGGATTTATTCTCTTTTATTCCAACAAAAAGTAGCTACGAACGCACATACAAACTTATTGCCAAAATTTCATTCCTTAAATCAAGCAAGTGTCCTGTTTGATCAGTAAGGATGAAATGTATCCGTGATAACAGCGGATCATGACATCGTAGATAAACCGGATTAACGGGCATTGACAATTAAAAACCCAGGAGGTAAATGAATATAAGATATATTCCTGTTGTGCCTGCCTGGATTTTTCAGTATCTGCTTGATAGAAGCCGTCGATTGCATCACACACCAAACTGACTGTAATTGTTGATGATCGCGACAACACCTGGTGATATATGACGACCACCACCGTCTGGATCATTGTTGTGTTTGAGAGTAATCGCCGTCTACGATGTTTGGAAAGTATTCATCGATGATATCTTTGACAGTTTTTTCGGTTCATCGGCGTTAAATCCTGGATATTTAAATGTTAGCAGATCTGCCTCTGACAACAAAAAGCTGTCCAGGAATATTTCTTTAGCTGATGCACCACCGATTTTATAAGCGTCGCCCCTTTAAATCACCGCTAGTATAATTTTCCGATGATACTTCTCGAAATCCGATGTTAATTTATTCAGGTGTTCTATTTGCTTAATGATTTCGCCTCTCAGATAATTGCTCCCGGGGTGGGGTACTCGTTAATATAACGGGTGAATGACTGGCGTAGTTTGTCACTCATTTGTTTGTGCTTAGTATTACTGATTTTGAAATGATTTTCAAAATCTGATTTTAAAAACAAATATCTTCCATGATTCCATACCAGGATACCATGTCTTCTTTCCTCCTCCTGAGGTTTGGTGATTTGAAATCCTAATTTGAATTTTGGTACTGATGTCCATATTTCGTAATCTAGAGTTTTTTCCCAGTACACTTTATTGTCTGTAATAAAATCACCGCGTTGAAGCTGCGGTGGCAGCGTCGCTGACTCTGCAGGTGCTATCTCTAGCCATCCTAACACGCTTCTGATCGATGATTGATATATATCTACGGCGTAGTCGGGTGTTGATATTTCTATCGCAGCTGATAAAGTTGGCTTATGAACCGTAATTGCGATTTTAGATTCTTTTCCTGTGATAGATTTAATCCTACGTTGGAATTCACTATTGATCTGTTCTATCTGATAACTGCCCGTAGGAATACCAACAACTTGCCAGTTGGGAGTTCCATCAGATTTATTTTTATAAGAAAACACTAATGAGTTGTTTGCGGACAACCCACCGAATGACTTTGATCTAATATTTGGCCAGCTGTAATATACTCGCAATTGTGCTAATGCAATTTCTTTGGCTGGAATTGCCGTTGGAAAGATAACGTCGAATTCAGGATTAGTTGAGCTCGTTGATATCATCGTGGTTGTTGGCGGTGTTGTATTAGCGTCGATTTGTTGTAGTAACTGTAACGATCTTTGATCGTTTGATGACATTATTATTATGGCTTGTTTTACTCCTGAAATATTTTTCTATTCATCAAGCTATCATTCATTTTTCAGTGTTGCACCAAACTGAAGTTATGGGCTCTGAAATGTACGAATTGCGCGAATTTTGCCGACCCGGAAAAAAATACGCTCCTCTGCAGCGAGCTCTAGTTTAATGAGAGATACGGTATTTGAGACTACGATACATTCCTTCATTAATCTGAGAACTTGGTAGATGCAAAACTATGTTCCTACTTACCATTAACTCGACTGAACTTTAGGAATTCTGTTACAAAGAAGAATTATCTGAAGTCCACACAAATCGAATACACATTTCACTCATTTTAAAACATCCCGACTATGCGGCACACACGTTAACGGCGAAATATGATTGGCTGAAAGGGTAAAACTTATATAACACGCATGCATCTGGTTCATGATGTTACCTGAGCCAATCATATTACGTTTCACAGGAGCGTAACTTTGTCCGGCTGGCAAAATTTGCGCAATTCGTACGTTTCGGAGCCTGTAACAGAGAATAGGCGTGGAACGATGTTTTTGGAAGTTGCTTACCGTGTCTCTTTTATAGTACGATAAACAAGGTCTGAGGGTCCTATGTTAATGGGTCATGGGGTAATCTGAGGTAATTTTGTCATTCGGTATGATTTTTTTTTTTTTCAGTTTCATATTATTGCTTTTTTCAGCATCAAGCTCGCGTCGAGCACCTGTAATAAAACTGCAGGGGAATTTCAATAACCTAGATCCAGACGAAAAATAAACATATTTACTTCTATTCATAATGATTCTGATATTAAACCCATACACACAGAGAATATTTTAGCTATGTATTAGTTGTTTACAGAATATATAAAGAATCAATAATTCAGGTCCAGTAGAAAACAAACTTGATTTTGGACAAGGTTTACTCCAACATACAATGTTACATTACAATAAAATATATATGAAAATAAAAAAAAATTAAAACTAACAAACAATGCAAATTAAATATACATAACAAAGACCGAAACTATTCCGATTATGACCATTTCCTTCCGCCTACATATCATCCCATGTGAACGAAAGAAATTCAGAATATAGTTCAGAAATTCAGAATATAGAGGCTTAGGTACCATGGTCTCTGATAATGATCCGTATACGAGGTCTCACGCACCGTAATAAGGCCCATCCCAGTGAAAAATGTCAGACTGGCAGAAGTATTACAAACATGCTTTGGAATAAAGAAATAACATTAAATCAATTATTTCCAGTTGTGTCGCTACCGGTTGCATTAGTCATAACTATGCCTCAATCAAATTCGAAGTCATATCAGAACATCCTCGACCTTTGTTGTCATACATGACATTTCGATCAGTACATCGCTCGGTAATTTCCGTAAGATCGTGAAATAAGTTCGGAAGACCAACATTGTTCCGGTTGTGACTTTGTCTCCTTTCGCTCCGATATTAGGCCCTATTATAGTTCTGACAACATGAAAAAAGAAAGGAAATAGAGCAACAAAGTAAAGGAGAAAGCAACCAGAGACAAACAAGAATACAAGGAAATTTAAAACAGGGGAAACCTATTCAACAAGTAGAAGAAACAGAGATACTAACAGCAGACAACAGCAACAAAAGAACAACAGCAATAACCAGTCAACAACAACAACAAAGTCAGAAATACAATCAACAAACCCAAGCACAGGAATCCAAAACTACAAAAACAACAATGTCAGGGAACAAATATCCTACAGTAGCAACGTCAACAGAACAAGAAAGAGAAACAGAAAGGGCCAAAAGGAGAGAGAAACGGAGGAGAAAGAAAGAAGAAAAGGAAGAAGGAGAAATCAAAATGATGGAAGAATATTTCTGTCAATTGCAAGCAGACGAATGTCTAGACGATTTTGGATAGTTAAAAATATATATATATATAATATATATATATATATATATATATATATATATATATATATATATATATATATATATATACAAACCTTAACAGAACCGAAAACAATAAAATAAACCAACAAATAATATAGCACAGTCAATACAAGTAGGGCAGGAGGGCCTCCCTAAATGGTCTGAAAGGATCAACCAAGGAGAGCACCCGCCACAAAAAAAAAAAAAAAAAAAAAAATTATGGTGCTGAATGCGATGAATTACATCAGAGGTTTCTTCCTCGACTTGATAATAGAGACCGAATATATAATTATTGTAAAAATTTCAGCCAACTAAAACATTCTAAGCATTCGTAACTTCGAAGTCAATCCTACGGATCATACCCCGAATGTATGTCGTTAGCAGCATTTGAACTGTCTCGGCTATTTAGGAAACAAGGATTGAGCGTGAAGTGGCGAATGTATCGAACTTTTATTCCCAATTTCACTGTTACTTCCCAGTTAATTCTACATTTCATTAGTTGAAGACCATCTAATGGATTGTGGTTGCTTTTCTTGCGATTACTGTATGATTTATTTCTGCAACTTAATGCGCTGACGTACATCCGGGGCAAAAAAATTTCCTCGCAGAAATTGTCGAAGATATTCCAATTGACCTTCGAGGTAGTGATCCGTGAGATTATTTCCAGTCAGAAATGGTGCGGTTCACTTGACAACTGCAGCAAACAACCTCGCATGCGTTGGAGTTAGGTCATAAATCGGAAAGTTGATGGTAGAATAGGTAAGTGTTAATATAATATATTTGTTTAATTCATTTGTGTTGCAGGTTCATACCTGTTTGCGGATTTACGTATGAACGTGACCATTTAAGGAGTGATGTCGGTAAGGTTGCACCTAACACAGGAGTCTGGCGATTTTTCAATAAAGTATGATGAAATCTCTAACAACACGAAATCACCTTATTGGTACCATAAATTAATTAAGAAAAATGTCAGACGCCTGTGACACCTAAGACTAGAATATAAAAGGCTTCATAAAGTATCAACAATAGAGTTTTAGCAAGAGGTAGTCTGAGAAATCAGTCCCCGTTCCCAATCATTGTTGATATTGATGGACGATAAACCGCCATTCAGTAATATTATAGGTGTGGAGCTGATTTATCGGCTTAAGCAAGCGACTGTATAGTAAGGTTGGTAAACATATGACGCACGGATATTAAATGTAACTTATCAGTGTAAAACAAAAATAGGAATTTTCCTTGTTTCAGTTTCAGTTTCAAATTAAAACTGACATGCACGTTGATCTTCGTTCCACTTTCCATTCAGTCGAACAAGTTACCACCGGAAAAAAGGTAGGGATGACAGCCTAATTTATTTGATAGAGACTTTTGCTTTAAAACTTGATTTTCAATATCAAATATAGTAATTTTAACAAAGGGCAGCAATTTTATTTTTTTTAAAAGGTTTCCTTGTTAAAAAGGCATCTCCTTGCCATATTTGTGTAAATTGTAGTGATTTTATAGGGAATTTTTGGTAAGCAATTTATGTAAAAGCACAGATTTCATAAAACATTTTAAAAATACAGGGATAGTAAGATGCTTATATTACCAGTAGAATAGAACATTTGTATGACAGATCAATTTTATTTATTATCATCATGAACATATTGACAGATCATTTGTATTTAGTGCATTCATCTTGATTATATTGACAGTTCATTTGTATTGAATACATTCATGGTGATCATATTAACTGATCAGTTGTATTTATTCATCATGATTATACCGACAGTTCATTTGTATTGAGTACATTCATCGTCATCATATTGACAGATTTGTATTGAGTAGATTCATCATGATCATATTGACAGATCATTTGTATTTAACACATTCATCATTATATTGACAGATTATTTGTATTTAGTACTTTCATCATGATCATATTGACAGTTCATAATAATGAGTATATTCATGATCATATTGACAAATCATTTGTCTTTAGTACATTCATCATGATCATATTAACAGATCATTTGTATTGAGTACATTCATCATGATCATAGATCATGGAATGTTTTCTACTTATTTTGATTTGAATTTCTTATTTAAATTTCTAATCATTCCCTCAGAATTACAGCTTATAAGGATCTTGGAAAAATTATAGGGGAATATAATATATAGGGATTTATTTTTGAAAGTATCGGCATGGATGGCAAGCCTGGAAAGATTGCCAATTACAGAATCCACATAAATACCATGTAACATGTTCCAGAAAATAACAATAATGATAACAATTAAAACTGCAACATCAACTTCTATTACTCTTGTTACAATAAAAACAAAAATAGTAAATTGTATTTGTGACCAAGAAAATGTATCCCCCTCCCCATATTCTCACCCATTGGTAATCAAGTAGATTAACCAAAATATAACAACCACCCAATCAAACAATTTCCACCCAAGGCTGCGAAGTCTTCCATTTGGTATTGAAAATTATTCTTCATTTCTTATGCTCTTTATTTGTTGAAAGCCCTTTATCTAAATCAGAATCGCCATTGATTACACCAGTCTCTCATCTTCATAGTCAGACCAACATGGGGCCAGCTTGGTTGATAAGTAATTTTACGTATGTCTTTAAGGTGATGTGTCCATTTTTCAGAATGAACAATAAGAATTCGCTTAACTTAAAAAGCAAGATGTGTAACTTTTTGAGCTGATAGTGGAAATGGCTAAAAGATATACAGTGCACACTACCAATAGACTACATGATTATTGAATCATCACATGACAACATTGTGGGCTGAAATGATAGTGTATCAGAACCACCATGGCTAAAGACCATAGGAGAACACTATGTTTTGTAGTTGGTATTTGAATCAGCTGTTTGTAGGTACAAAGGCTATTGTTATGACTCAAAGTCTTAAACTTTGTAACAGAAAGAAGTGAAACCAAACAAGTTTTTGTAAAATCAACAAATGATTTATTTTTCTTAGTTACAGAGTGCAAATTTAAGAGATACAGTATTGTGAATTAAATCCTGAGCATCCTGAATGTCCTATCACAAGTCCAAAAGTATAGAATTTGGTGTGCTCAAAAGAATTTCTGGATGAGGATTCCTGGACTTGTCACTCATTGAACTCAGGAAAATGAAAAGCACATACTAATTATTTTATGACTATCAGGATTTACACTAAAAAGAATTTTTTTGCTTCAGTAAATAGAATGTAAATTTCAGTGTTCTACATGTATCACTGCAACAACACTTTTAAAAAAAATTGTCAGCAATTAGTTTAGTCCAAAGAATCATAACAGGCAGCTGCAGTCATTTAGAAACTTGTTTGCTAATATAATGGTCACACAAAACAGACTAGGAAGCTCGAGCCGATACTGATATTTTTCTGATTCAGGAAAACAACAATAACTTGTTGGAAGGCTAATTGCTTTATTGATTTATTGATGAAACAGAAGGCAGCATTGGTAAATGTTTATAGGGCTAACACAAAATAGAAGTTGTTTATCACACACACACACACACACACAGAAGTCAAATGCAGGAAACCAAAATCATTATGGTACTTGAGCATCACTGTCTCACTTATACTTTCTTGCATTGATTAATTGATTGATTGATGCAGTATTCATTCTTTTGACTTGTTTTGCTGATGTCAGACATGCTATCTTTCTCCTTGACCCTTACTGTGTTTTTCAGCTGGGAACTCAGTTTAAGCAGTCTGAGGGTCCAGGACTTGGGCTCAAAAATCCTACAAAGATTTCTATGTCACAGTCACTGTGACTGTGTGTGATTTAGATTTTTAACGTAGCTTTAACAATTAAAGTCATATCGCTATGATATCTGTAGTGTGGCAGTTTATTGTAATGTCTAGCACTGGGGCATCATGCTGCAGACAGAGCATCATGTACTACCCAGTCACATTTTCCTCACATCAGGTCAACAAGTCCTAACACTAACCTCTTAATGCTGTGCGCCAAGTGAGGCAGCTACTGGTACCATTTTCATAAGACTTTGATATGACCACTGTGACTGAAGGAAGAAAATTGGTTAAGGTTTGTGCTTAATGTATTAATTTTGAAACCACATACCATGACCAGTGTTTGTGGATGGCTTGCACTTAAGGTAAAAAAGAGGTCTGTAGATTTTGGAGTCAAAAGGACAAATGTCAGGGTCATTGTTTCCACAAACTAGACACAAATATTTAAATTTATCAATTTATTTGCTCTTCAGACATCAGTAACTAGCATGAATGATTACAGTTTAGAAAATCCTGTTAAAAACATTTAAGCAATACTGGTAATTATAAAACATCAAAATATATTCACAACAGTAAAATGAATGAAGCTTCCATATCACCACTGTCTTCATCATTTCTAAACAAGTTTCACTCCATTCTGTTATGATGAAGCTAGTTTTATGTGGTTTAACAGGTGTGATGTATGGATGTGTGATCTCAGCTGACCCGCTCAGTTAACTTTGATGGCCAGAGTCTGTTTATGTGCTTATCAAAAGCTAACTCTTTTCTATGGCTTTTCAAGGTGAAGAAGTTAGTATCTATCAAGATAAAAGGGTACCGTTCCACTCACTCAACACATGTTGCATCACCATGGAAGGGAGGATATAGGACAAAACCAAGACCTCTGTGACATTCAGGCAAACTTTGATCTGTCACAACAGATGGCTTTGGCCTATGCATTAAATGGAATCTACCATGGGTTGGACATGGTTGAATAAGGGATCCACTGAATCGTTGACTAGAGCATCCTCGGTTCATCCCACATGTTAGACCTGCTTCCTACTCATTTACCCACAGCAGGGTCAGTGAAATACAAGCCTTGACAGTTGACCTGAAATACCCACTGTAACATCTGGATGGACAAATGTTACTCATGATGGCCACTGCTTTCTTTGGCAAGTTCAGGTTGATGCTTTTAGGCAGTTAGTCTTCTGTGGTGAAACCTCATTCTCTGTTGGACCTTTCATTACAGGGTTGTCTCCAGCACGGGGGTGAGGGCTTTGAAGTGGTACCTGACATAAACTGGAACAAAGAGAGAGATATAATTTTACCTTTGAAAGTGGGAAAGGTCAATATAGCAGCTCAGGCTCTATTTTCCTGTGTAGGATATAATATATGCTCTGCAAGATCAGATGTAGTTATTGCACATTTTCACTCATAAGGTTATGCAGTCATCACCAGCATTGGTTTCAAGCAGAGGGATGGATGACCGAGTCAGTTTTCTCTAGCTTTTACCTCCATGATCTTTTATCTCAAAAACTCGGACCTAGTAGGACAGACAGCAGTAGTGCAACAGGCTACCTTACCAGGTTGTTGGGCAGCTTTTTATGATGCAGCAATATGATTTGCACTGGAGTTGTGGCAGAAAATATTTTTCCGAATAATCACATCTAGGCATATGACATCACTAATCCATCTGTGTACAAGGCTGCAATGTTTACACCTGTAAACATTTACATTGACAGAGTGTCCATTCTGCTCCAGTAGTAACTTGTGTATATACTGTACAGGATTTTGTGCGAAGTCCTATATCTAAAGGGAAATTACTGTTTCTGACTCTCACCTATGTGAGCAGACAGCTTTTAGCTTTCATTGCTAACCTTTTAACTTGGGAGGTCAAGATTTGTGAGGTAGTGTTGGTAGTTGTATAACTAAGGTATTGTGATTGGAAAAGTGTTATTGAAGAAGCATATTTACTCCATTGATTTTTCAAAGATATCTTTAATGGCCATCTTGAAGATTTTGTTTTCAGACTCCTCCGGAATAGATAGTTATATCTACATGTTGTTTTCATTGAAAGACTTTCATGATGTCTAGTTGGTCCTAAGTGAAGCTGATCCTGATTTAATGTGCCACCACAGCAGCCATCTTGAAATTCTTTTTATTACTTCTTCTGCATAGGTGCTCATATCAATGTGGGATTTTCTGTGAAAGATTTATTATGTCTAGTTGGTCCTAAATCCACTTGAACGTCCATTAGTAGCCATCTTGAAATTTTGTTATCACTAGTTCTTTGCAGTGGATTGTCATGTTAACATGGGGTTTTCACTAAAAGATGACTTATGTTATTTTTGGTCCTAACTGAAATTGGTGCTGATCTGACATCCAGTTGGGCCACCACAGCAGCCATCTTAAAAATCTTGTTATTGCTTCTTATTCTGAATGGAAAGTCACATCAGCAAGGTCCTTTCACTGGAAGACTACTTGTGATGTCTAGTTGGTCTTAAATTTAAATTACGTCAATCTAAAATCCAATATATCCATCACAGTTTCATGTTGAAAATCATATTGCTACTCCTTCTAGATGGAAAGTCATATTGACAGTGGGTTTTCACCAGAAGACTTGTTGTGTTTAACTGGCCCTCCTTAAAAATGGTGCTGATCTGACAGCCATTATATCCACCATAGCAGCCATTTTGAAAATCATATCACTACTTCTAAACAGAAAGTCATATTGACATGGCAGAGGACTAATTACAGTATCTAGTTTTTCCTAAATGAAAATGGGACTGATCAGACGTAAAAAATGGCAACTATTGCCACTCTCTTGAAAAGGAAAATCTATTTGTTACCACACCTCCTAATTAGTTTTCACCAGAAGACTTTTTATAATGTTTAGTTGGTCCTAAATATTAACAATGCCAGTCTGACATCCATTATGTCCACCATAGCAGCCATTTTGAAAAATCTTGCAATTACTACCCTATTAGAAGTGATGGTCATCTTGACATGGGGTTTTCACCAGAAGAATTCTAATGGTGTCTAGCTGGATCTAAATCATGTATCTGACATCTAGTATGTCCACCATGGCAGTCATCTTACAAATATTGCTGTTGCTGCACCTCAAGAATTGATGGTCATCTTAACAGAGGGTTTTCACAGATAGGCTTCTTATGATATTTAGATGGTCCCAAATGAAAATGGTGCCCAGACATACACCCAGTGTGGCTACCAAAATGAATATATTGAAAATTTGTACATTAATTCTCCTGATTGGATGGTCATATTGTTTTGGGGTTTTCACCAAAATTTCTTCTAATGATGTACAGTTTGTCCTAAATTGAAATTGAGCTAATCTTATATCCAGTATAAAATTCTTGTCTCAAAGAAATATCAGAGATGGCTTCAACGCGCAGTAACTAAATAGAAGAAATGATCTTATCTTGAATTCCAGGAATATGTTTTGGACTACAAGAACATTAGTCTCTTTGATGACTTTTGTTTATCACCTACTTGACCAAACTTTGTGGATGGCTTGCATTTGAAACAAGGGAGGAATCTATTTGGTTTGGGGGTCAAAATGTCAAGGTCACCAAGATTGAAAGAAGGAAATTGTTTCCACAAATGACTTATGTTCTGTGCCTCATGCCTTTGCTAAACTTTGTAGATGACTGCATTGCAGACAAGGAAGATGCATATTCATGTTGTGGTTAAAAGGTCAAAGGTCAGGGTCAGAGGGCATCCAAAACTGAGAATTGTTTCTACAGTACAACTCAACGCACATTGTGACCAAATTTTTTGGATGGTGTGCATTTGAAAAAGTAAAGGCTCAAAGAAGAAAAATGGTTTCTGCAAAATAATTTAAGTTCTCTGTCTTTTACTTGACCAGATTTTGTGGTTGGCTTGCATATAAGATAAGGAAGACTTCTGTTGATCTCAGGTTTAAAAAGTGAAGTTTTACATACAAGAAGAGTAATTCTATTATGGTTCTGTTTATAAATATATTTATGGCTCTATATCCATGTTTAGTATGTTTAGTAAATTTGATTTAATTTGGTATAATGCACTAGCAGGTCATGGTCTGTCTTGTTTTTTCTTTGATTACTTCTGACAAACTTCATATACCCAGATCTGCTGGCACATTATGTGATGGCAGATCTTAGTCTGTGCAATTTGTAATTGGATCCAACTTATATGTGAGTACATATAGTACTTTTGATATTGTGTACAAATATTAATGCATCTAAGATTGTAGCTCTTGATTGCAACTTAGTTTGATATATTTAGTAAGGAAATTGTTTCATTAAGCCAAAAATATAGAATTCTTTGGATTGTAATTGCTTATAATAAACTTTGATAATTCAAATATTGATAACTTTATTAGCAGTCACACTGAAGTGACTGGCTTCAATCTTTTGTCTGTGATATTGGAAACTGAAAACAACCAAAAACTCCAACCAAAATTGTGGTCCTACAGTTCATCAAACTGCATTAATTCTAATTGTTACTAACCCAAAGGATGAAACTTTATTGCTTTTAGTCTATATGAATGCAGGAAAATACAGTTGCCCTTTTGTGTTTGTTTTGTTTGCATTTTAGATTAAAGTGTATATTGTAGCATTTAACAATTATTTCTCTGACAGTCGTGAATGTTTAAGTTCAGTTTCACTGGGCAAGTACATTTTTAAGTGATCAGCCCAGAACTGACCCTTGACAAACACAAGATAACCAATTCCTGATTGATTCATGTTACTGACTCTTTTAAAAGCCACAGCCATTGTTGGACATCCATTTGCAATGGATATAGACATGTTGGTGACTTTGCATTATATTTGGGTTTTGTTGTGTTATGGTCATCAGTGTTTATATTATACAATTGCTTTTAAATTAATTATAAGAATGCATTTAAATTAATTATATGCTAAAAATGCTTTTAAATTAATTATATTATAAAAATGATTTGAAATTAATCATATTATAAAAATGCTTTTAAATTAATTATTTTATAAAAATGATTTTAAATTAACCATATTATAAAAATGCTTTTAAATTAGTCATATTATAAAAATGATTTAAAATTAATCATATTATAAAAATGATTTTAAGTAATTTATTTAAAGATAACAGGAATGTTGGTCAGTCTGAACCTATTAACACTTAGATTATACAATGTGTAAAATAGGCCCTGAGCGGCCGAGTGGTCTAAAGCGCTCTCTGTTACGGATCACTGCCATCTCACCTCTGTCTGTGTGGGTTCGAGTCTAAGATTCGGCGAATGTGGATATGTGAGAAAGCTCGCCAGTAGCTTCTCGTGGGTCGGTGGTTCTTTCCACGGATTTCCCGGTTTCTTCCTCCACCATTAATACTGGCCGACATGTATAGCCTATCTCGTGCTGAAAAATGGCGTTAAGCCCCACAACAACAACAACAACA
>JAECUM010003865.1:0-50686 GCA_016617855.1 Megalonaias nervosa
CAGCACATTTATTTTTATATAAAAACAATAACAATATTCTTATATAATTTTAGTCCTATCTGCAATGTTAGATGACAGTGACCTTGCATAATAACAAACTGATGGGGATAGAAAGTGTGCTAAATGAAATTCCCAAGCAAACCGTAAATCATTATGAATTTTATCAATGAACAACATGGAAATATGAACAAGATGATGTTATCCCTTACCAAAATAAAGGTAAAAATTAAATACATTTTATGCAGGAATAACATTTTATATCATTTTCAAGAGCGTTAATACTTAACAAGACACTTTTAGTTATCTAATGTGAAATTAAATGTGCAGCTGTTAAATGTAGAGTTGCTAGCAAAACCGGCTATATGTTTTGTTTGGTTGCATAGTTGAGTATTGGAATGCTGGAAGGACTGTGCGATTAGAGTGTTCGAACTTTGGACTGGAGAGTTTATCAATCGTTGCTGACTTTGATCTGAAGTGAAAGGTGGGTTGGTGTTAGGGTCTGATACAGACAGAGCTTGACCACCATTTGCCATATTTTCCAAAACTGAACTAATTAGTTGTTTTTGTTCAGTGCTAGGTCTTCGACTGTAAGTTTTTAGAGACTCCTCACGTTTGTGGTCTGTCATAAACAAAATATTTCTGGTTTCAAACCCAGCATCACTAATAGCTTGAATTGCTGTTGCACGGAGTGAGTGACCAGTGTAGCGTTGCACTCCAGCATTCTTGCATATGTCTGGCATGAATGAGGAGAACTGCTTTGGTTTCACTGGTTCACAAGTATACCATTTGTCAGCAAATTCAGGAGATCTTAGCGATTCTTTACTGCACTGCGTAAATAAGACCTTTGCTGCTTTGTCACATTTCTGAAGGAAAATTTTTACAGATTTCACTGGGCAAGTGTTGGTGCCAGTTGCGTACATTCTTTTGTCTGATGTTTCTTCAAGCTTCTCATCAACGCCACCTTGGTGGTTTTTTTGAAGTGTTTCATGATTTAGAGTAATGTACTCCATGCCAGATTCATCATTTTCAAATTTTAAGGAAGTTAGGCTCAGTTGATTGTGAAATTCTATACCTCTGGTCACAAAATGAATAGCCAGCAGATACCATATTTTGAATCGAAGGGCAACAGGGTCAAATTTTTGAAGATACGCATTGATTTTTCCTAATTCTTCCAGTGAAATTACTTGGTAGTGCTGGGTTGGCCTTGAAATACCTGATTTTAAATTCAATTTCAGCTTTGCATTTAACATCGAATTAACATTTTTGAATTCTTTGCCTTTGACAATGTCAATATCTTTTCCATTGTCCTTCAAGTATCTGTTTATGGCAGCACGAATATTTTTCAAGGAATTCTTGTGATATTCTTGTGCCTGATCGGCTGGCATTTTTGTGCCCCTTGATGATAAAAATTTTGGCTGGGCCTCAGCGTAGAACCGTCTTAAGTGGCCACTCAGCTCGTCTGGTCTGATTGTGTTGAAGTCAAGTTTGTATCCAATAATTTCAATGCACCAGGCTGTAAGTAAATAGAAAAATATTCATAGCACTACAGTTCTTACACTTGGCAAAGTCAATTTGAAATCCACATAAAAACAACCTTTCCTGCAATTTGTACATATATTGTACACTTATGTTTGGGATTCATGTATGTAATGTGGTGATATTAGTAATTATATCCTTCAGCATTTAAAGTCTTTGAAATTTGTACAGAAGATTTATATCTTCAGAAGAAGAATAGCAATGCAAAAAGTCATGTAATTTCGTTTTCATTGAAATTAATGACTACACATCCAAAATAATTTAACTTAGCAAAACGATCACTTTATGGATTATTACATACATTTTTCAATGGTGTTAAGTCACATTTTGGAGATATCATTAAATTGTCATGTCAACATAGTATGTACTATGTCAATATATATGTTCAAGATCTATCCATCAAAGATATTTCATGCGAATAATCTGATTATCTTTTTCTTGTAGTTTTACCATCTAAAAATTTCATTCAGTCTTTGAATAATGGTCTGATAAATATTTTCTTTTTATTTTTGTGTAAGTGGTCATATTCACACTATGCCACCAACACCCACACACGTTTGAAAATAAGTAAACAAAATTAATTTTAAAAAATTTAAAATTTACCATTGAAAACCCCAATGCCCCATTTTGTGTTTCGTTTAGTAGCCTCTGAGTATTGATTTATTTCAATAGCTTTTAAGTCCTCCTCAGATAATTTCTTGAATCTTGGTTTATATCCCTCAGCTGCCTCAAAATTGACTGTCCCAGTTCCCACGCTATTATTGTTGTTGTTGTGTATGGCTAGGGTGATGGAGGTCATGGGGTGCTCTGTGAGGGAATTTATCAATCTCTGTTCTGTTTCATTTTCAGCGCTTGTAATATCCATCCCAATATCATCAAATCCATCTCCATCTGCTTCAATCGCTGCTATTATTTCTTTTAACTCCTTCTCATCTAATTGTTCAAAAAAATCCGCAGATAATTGCAGTGAAAAATCACCATAATCGGCCATTTTGCTCGACTATGTAGCAGATGAACGCTAAATTGTATAGTAAACTATGCATTTCAATCAAACAATATTGGGAAAAGTATAAAAAGGGTATTAGTTATATTTATTTGCTGAATTAAAAATTTAAGAGATGAAACAATCATTTCAGAATGATGTGTCTGCAATGTTTATTTATATTGTAAACCGAAAGTAGTCCCAGAATTTATCGATGTGTAAAAAATTCCAGATTAGTATCACGTGACCCTTTACATCCAATCATATTGCAGAAAATCCGTTTCATTCATAAAAATTGGAATTATATATACATAAAAACTAAAATCAACACATAAACAATCACAAAACATTCGTGATTCTACACAATATAACAAACAGAAGAACAAAACAAAATCAGACACTAATGGCTGATACAAAAATGCATAAAGTTAAAACAGTATAGAACGACTGTGTGTTTGTTTCTTTCCACAACTAAAAAGCTTATCCCGTAACAAAAAAAAAGTGTGTGCTTGTCTACCCTCTGTACGAAACAGTGGCTGATTTTTTATAGTTGCTGTTTTTAGTACTGGTGATTGGCTGATGGCTTGTGTATAGAGAGCAGTTAGGTTTAATGAGTGTATTAAAGAGGGTGCTATTTATAGTAATGTGTGTGTAACTCTTTGAACGAAGGACATTGATGTTGACGGGAAGCAAGAACACTAATGACATCATATTTGTGATGTCATGTGCATGCGCTATAAAATTTGGCACATGGAAAATCGAAATGAAAAATGTGATTCGCATTAGTGTTCGGCTCAACAAGAAGATCTAAAAGCGTCAATATCAACGTCATTCGTGAAAAGTGTAAGGACTGAGCGACATGTTAATGGAAGAAACAGCTTCAGTTCACGTGGCTGTTTGTGTATATATGTTTGAGGGTTGTCCCCAACCCCCAAACACATATACACAAACATGCCACGTGATGCCAAATGGCTGTTAGACATTAACATGGAGCGAAGGACTGAAGCGAACATGAGTTTTTTGGTAGTGTAAGAGATAGTCTATTTTGTGAAATTTTATCTCCTTCTCTTACATTTTAAGATAACATTGGGTGTTTGAATAGTGAGTATGATATAATGGATGGTATAGTAGGTGTAATGGATAGTATTTTTGTGGCGTAAGGGATAGATATTTTGTGAGCTTTCATCTCCTTCTCTTACATTCTAATGAACACATGGCATTTGTTTGTAAGGGTAGGTATGAATATATGGCCTACATGTATATAAGTTAGTTGTATATAAGTAATATGGTAGAAGCCAGCAGCCATTAGCTGTATAAAACAGTGGCTGATAAAACTGTAGTTACTGATTTTATTACGATCGATGGCTGATGGCTGATGTGTTGAGAACAGTAAGGTTTAATAACTGTATTAAAGCTGGTGCTATTTATAGTAATGAGGTTGTTACACTTTGATGAATGACAATGATGTTGATGGGAAGCATGAACATGAACACGAATGACGTCATATTTGTGACGTCATGCGCATGCGCTATAAAATTTGGCGCATGGAAAATCTAAATGAAAATGTGATTCGCGTTCGTGTTCGGCTGTTGCCATTATTCCCCTAGTGTTGAGTAAAGTGACATCATTGAAGCTGGAAAGTCGACTATAAATATAGACTTGGGTTTTCCACAGGTTGTAGCTATAAATAGATACTAGGTTAGTTCATAGGACTTTCCTACAAGATGAGATTATAAATAGATAGTGGGGTTTTCCTTAGGAATTTACCACAAGTTGTAGCTAAAAATAAATACTAGGTTTTTCCAAAAAGGAATTTCTGACGTCATATTTGTGATGTTATGCGCATGCGCTATAAAATTTGGCACATGGAATATCTAAATGAAAAATGTGATTCGCGTTTGTGTTCAGCTTGTTCAATTCCCCATTCATTCCATGTTAAATTTCCCGTGTTAAATTCCCCTTGACGCCAACTATGTTCAATTCCCCTGCATTCACATTCGTTGGTGTGGATAGGAGATATTGGGCTTTTTTTCTTTCTCCCTTTCTTTTGTGTGTGTATTGGTCTTTGTCCCTATAAAACACCCTTTATCCCTATCAAATTCATTTCACCTACTTACAGTATCGCGTATTCAGGTCAGCCAGTTCAGTGACGTCACACAGTATCGAGTATTCAGGTCAGCCAGTTCAGTGGCATCACTAAAGCTAGAAATTTTTGAGGCTATAAATATAGACTTGGATTTTCCACAGGTTGTAGCTATAAATAAGTATGTTTTTCCAAAAGGAATTTCCAACGTTATATTTGTGACATCATGCTCAATTTCCCATTGACCCACAGGTGCCATTCCCATGTTAAATTCCCATTGTCACCAAAGTACAAACACCGTTTTAACATTAAGATCCCATTGTCGCTAAAGTATCCCCATATACTACTTATCACCTTTTACCAAAAATAACATCACGAAATTATCCTGAAGAGGTTCTACGGTATCTGTAAATCTCTCAATCTATAAATACGTTGATGCAGTCATACTTGACTATTAAGCAAGGGGTGGTGCGTGGTCAAATATAAAGTAAAGATGGTAGCGATAGGACATTCAGGAGAGTAATGTTAAGAAAGGCAGAAATAACTAAAAGGGTGCCAATGTACGGTTTTGTCCCTTCATACTCAGACCAATTCGGTGACTTATGGCCAGTTCGTACCCAAGTCGTTTTGTACCCAGTAGAAATTGGTCATTTCATACCCAAGGTGATGGTCGTTTCGTACCCGAGGTGATGGTTAATTCATACCCATTATTGTACGCAGTCGAATATACCGTAATGTCATATTTACCACTCCCTCTCTAATTAGGAACCAGTCTTTTGTCTAATAACTTGTTCCTGCCATCAAAATTGCATGAGTAAAGCATATCTGAGAAAACTGTCCAAGCACTGATAAACAGTTGTATTGTTTTCACTGAATAATAGCACACACACATATATATATATATATATTTATACCACATACATTACAAAATAACATACATTTAAAGTGTTGGTATAAAGCAACTTGATAGACCAATAGTACTGATATATCAAATTGTGATTTGCCCATGGCGTATGAATACGCATAAGGATCATGTTTTTCTAGCTTTATACTGTCTAAACATGGATATGAATTCCTTGGAATATTACATTTAAAAAAGAGAAAATAACAAGAAAATGATTTTCATGTAAAATATTTTTATAGAAAATAACATTTTTATACAAAAAAAAAAGCAACCATACTCAATCCAGGAAATAGATATTATTGAGCTCCACCCTGTGTCGTCTGCTCTCATCTCTGTCAACATTGCTGCTTCCAGTCTCTCCCTCTTGCAAAAATCAAACACTGTGCAACACTGTGAAGAAAAGGAAACAATGACATCAGATAAGGAGCAACATGATGAAGCAACATTTAATCTACTTAACTGTGAGTTAATTGAAGAGTCTGATAGCTTTGCTGTCATCCCCCACCCCCACAACAAAGAACTTTCAAACTGCACAGCAACAGACTCTAGTATATCTAGTTCCCAAACGTGTAATATTCAACAGAATCAGATTATCAGCAACCCATGCTACAGATCAAACATCACCGTACAAAATATGTTTGTTATGAACCTCTCATGGCTGAGACATTTGTAAATGAAAATGATCATTCTTTGTCCAGATGTGAGTTTGTTAGGGAAGACAGATTTGTACACCATGAACCTGATGATATACTGAAATTTATAGAAAGTAAGCAGAATGCAAACACTTTAAAAAAGACAATATTTGATGTAAGACTAGTGACAGCATTCCTGCAGTCAAAAAATGAATCAGAAATTTACATGAAATACACCCATCTGAATTGGATCAGCACCTGGCAGTGTTAGGAAAAAAGATGGATCTGAGTTTGAACCGAACAGCTTAAGAAGCATGATCAGCTCCATTGATCGCCACCTTAAAATCAAGAAATATGCAAGTTCAATCATGAGAGGAAATGACACAAATTTTGCATTAACAAGGGAAGCTCTTCGTGCTAAGCAAAAAGATTTAAAATCTAAAGGAAATGGAAATAAACCGAATCAGAGTCAACCGATCACAGACAAGAAATAAATGTCTTGTATAGCAAAAAACTAATGGGGATGGAAACACCGGAAACCATTGTTAACACATTGTGGTTTAACAACTCTGACTCTGTGCATTTTGGTCTGAGGGGAGTGACTGAACATTACAATCTGAAATGGGGGGGGGATGTTACACTAAAGAAAGATGTGAATAGCATGGAGTATCTTGAACTCAATGAAAGGCAGACAAAAACAAGAACAGGAGACAATGTCAAGAACATCAGGGATATTAATCCTAAGATGTATGAAAATAAAAGCAACAAAGAGAGAGATCCACTTGCTATGTACAAACGGTATGCAGAGCTAAGACCAGCAGACTTTTGTCAGCCTGAAGATCCTTTCTATATTTGCACCCAACACTATGCCAATCTTAGTGACAAACCCAAAATGGTTTAGGAAACAAATCATTGGAATTAATAAACTTGGATGCACATGAAAAAAATGAAAGAAAAAGTAAATATTACAGAAAGAAAGAAATTAACAAACACAAGCAGCCGAAAGTACCTAATTGAGAAGTTAAGAGACAAAAACATCCCCCCAACTGATATTATGCAAATTTCAGGCCACAAAAATGTACAGTCTATAAACAGCTACTCTAACATTTGTGACAAACAACAACAGACTTACTCCAATTACCTGAGCAACACCGGCCACCCAAGTAATGATGCTGTCATCCCCCACCCCCACAACAAAGAACTTTCAAACTGCACAGCAACAGACTGTAGTGTATCAACTTCCCAAACGTGTAATATTCAACAGAATCAGATTATCAGCAACCCATTCTACGGATCAAACATCACCGTACAAAGTATGTTTGTTATGAACCTCCCGCAAAATGTGAACGAGATCTCAAACTGGGTCAGTTTCTTGCAACAGGCGACTTCTCAAACAGGGCCCACACAGCGGAAACGTAGGAGAATTATTGAAAGTGACACTGACAGTCAATATGAATTGGGAAATATGGACAGAAACGATATCAACAAAATGCAATTAGGGTTAAATTGTTTCATCACCTCTTGTTCCTTCAGTATTTTGATGTTTCTGGCTCGAATCGTAGTCTCCCTATAGATGCAAATGGCCGCCCTCTTACTGTTCATGACGACTGCATATTCAATGTTGGCAAGCACATTATTTTAAAAAAATTTAATGTTAACTATCAGCCTGGTGTTTTCATTTCATTCAATATTATTAAAGAAAACATAAAGCAATTAATATGAATGAAATGTACACGAACTTAAGAATCACTATAGAGCTTCTTTTTAGAGCGTACATACATGCGAGGGGTTGTGAAGAGTTCACTCCCCTACAGTGCACTGTTTATGACCGTCAGGTTTATCTCCCATATAAAATGAAAACTTGTGTGTGGTATAAATAAAATATATGTATAGTATGTACGCTGTATCAATGATATACCACTCGCTGTATAAATTTTTCATTTAAAGGAAACTCAGCAAGCTTCGTTTCTTTTTAATGAAAAATTTATACATCTCGTGGTATATCATTGATACAGCGTACATACTATATATAGATAGATCGATAGATAGATAGATAAATACACACACATGCAATTCACATTGCAAGTAAAATAGTAAGGAAAACGTTGACCAGGTTTAAATATTTGAATAAGTCCTTTCTTCTACAGTCGTTTAAATCGACAAACATTGCCATTTTTCTTGGTTTTATTCAGTAATGACTAACATGGCTGAAACAATTAAAAATGTTTAGCAACTAAAAGCAACTAGAAATGCGGCGATCTTTTAATAATGGGCTGAAAGCAAATAAAACGGCGTTACTTAATTAATTTTGTCGTCTCCAATGACCAGTACTGGTATTAATTTCAACTTTTGTCGGCTGTTACTCCCTGGTACTCAAACTGTAGACTGCGGTATACTATCCGGACCGCCAGGCCATTTTTCTGTAGTCTGCCGGACGCAAAAACATACTTGTGCAAAAGTTTTGGACAATTTCACCGATCACAAGAAGCTCACTAGTTAGTGGCATAAATTGAAATTCTCATTTGAAATAAATCAAATTGGCGAGTGAAAATTTATTTTAATATAAATCATTTCAAATATATTTTTAAATTCACTCAGCGAGAGGTGGAGAAGATGCAATTATCTTTGAAGCTCCATTGCACCTTCCATGGGAGTCAGTCACCTTTGTGTCCAGTGATTATCTGGTTTACATAAGTCTAGTGTTCAAGTTTAAATGTTTATGTCTATACAATTGTATCAACTTTCTGTAATTGCATGTTCGTCTGTTCTTGTACAAGTGTCTTGTTTGCTAAACCACAGCTATAAAGTCATGTAAAAGCTATAACCTCAGCTATAAAGTCATGTATAAGCTATAACCTACCTCTCTTGAGAATGTTACCGCGGCCATGTGTTTGATGTCTAAAGATTGCCGCGGGGCTAGTGTTGAACTGTTACGCAAGGTTACATGACCAGCCGCAGACCGGAAGCTTGAATCAGCAATTACGATAGATCGCACAACTTAACAAAGGCTTGCAGTTATCACACCTAGGTGTTTAAGGTTAGCCCAAAGATCAAAAGGAAGTCCACGTAGTGAACGGGGCGTATTCTTATCCGTCCCCACGTTGACAGAGAGCGAGAGGGACATTGTCCGCTAAGTTTGATTGGATCGGTTCACAGCGATATCCAATCGAAATTGAGATAGAGGGTGTGATTACAATTCCGACCCGAATGGTACTTTCAGAACTCGTAAGAGAGAATTTAGTATTCGCCTGAACGGATTGTAGATCAATAGGGTTTACTCCGAGAAGAAGCCACTCGTAGTTTGGCGGCAAAACTTAGAGGTTGATTCTAAGGAAAGACAAAGCTTCGAAAAGGTCAGTAAGTTATTTGCTCGATTTTTTTCACAATTACGGTATCATACTTGCAATTATTTTTAGTATGTATACTTCATTGCTAGGATCGTTTAGTAAGTAGAATTACCTTTGTACTGTTTCATTTACATGCGTATTTGAGAAATGGGCTTGAGCCTTACGTAGAGAATTATTAGATGCGAGGCGGAATTACGTAGATTGTTAGCTTTTAGTCAGAATTAATTTTGTAATTCGCTATTAGGTTACTTCGTAGTAAACTAAGGCATTTATGCTTGAATTGTGAATTTGGAAACATGGTTGATGTACGTAAAATTAGTTACTATGGATGTATGCGTATATCAGAGCACGGATATTTGAATATTTGCTTACTTTGTATGAGTTGTAAGGTAAAGAAATGCGTCTTATTATTGTGATACTGTATAGTCTAACTGGATTAGGAATATGTATTGATGTGACGGAATTTATCGATGTCTGTACGAGAAGTAATTGATACCGTGCTGTATTATGACGTTTGTTTACCACGCAAGAACGTATGGGTATCTCGATGTGAACGAATGCGTGACCGAAGGAATTTAATAGCCGTTATCTGATGATAGGCTGTGTGTAGTATGAGATGAGAGGGCTAAGGAAAAGACTGTACCGTCCTTGTGTTTTCAAAGGAAGCTTTTTAGAGGACACAGAACTTCGGGTTCCATTGGGTCCCGATTCTTCAAGAGCTGGAGACGGAATTGAGGCTGTAGCCGAGACAGTCCGAGTCGACATAAGAGTAGTCGTGGTTGAGAAAGCGGAGGAGGAGGAGTCTAGAGAAAGTTGAGGAGGAGGTGGAGGAGAAGGAATTTGGAGAAAAGTCGAGGAGGAAGGGGAGAAGGAAGCGGGAGAAATAAGAGAAAGGATACAACAGATGAGTAGAAGGACATTGCTAATCGTGATGTAATAGGCTTATTAAAGGGTCAAGCGGAAGGAGTGTAATTGGAAATTTGATTCATTTGATTACTGAATTATTAAATTGTAATTTATCGAATCTTATCCTTTTTATATATTTAACTATCTAACCGTCGGCATTGCTGACTGGGGGCTCGGAGCTTTACATCTATCTTTCACTAAATTTAACTTCCAACAAAATAGAGCCTAGGTGGGTCTTTCATAATAGTTTAATAAAACAATGGGAGCACCCTACCCCAACATTAACAATTGTCGCATTAAGGTAATTTATAAATAAATACTTTTAATGTTTACTCTGTATAGTCTTTCTTTCTAACATCAAGCTAGACAGGAATACCCAAAAATCTTGTAGCCTGGATGCGACGTTACAATACTATGAAAACAAAATGCTCATAGATAGATGGGCACTGCAATAGCCTTCCTAAAGCATACTGTTGGGAAAAAAGTGCCAATTTACTGGCCTAAGCTAGGTCAGTATATATGATGAAGCAAATTTAGATCTACTTAATGGGTAAATATTATGAAAAAAACAGCAAATTTAGATCTACCTAATGGGTAAATATGATGAAAACAACAGCAAATTTAGATCTACCTAATGAGTAAATATGATGAAAACAACAGCAAATTTAGATCTACCTAATGGGTAAATATGATGAAAACAACAGCAAATTTAGATCTACCTAATGGGTAAATATGATGAAAACAACAGCAAATTTAGATCTACCTAATGGGTAAATATAATGAAAACAACAGCAAATTATGTAAAATACTTTATTGAGGTTTCCTGGAAAGAAATCTTGTGCTAAACACAGAGAATTATGCTAATTAACAGCATACTTCTGACAAAGACCACATCCACACCAATAAATACATGATTGCTAAAATCATTTTCAATTAGAACATAATGGTTATAAAATAAAGGTATAAAGTGGTTCTTGTGCTAAAAGGAATTGCATGGCAAAAAAAAAAAAATCCCATTTTTGTGTATAATCAACAATTTTTCAACATGTCACCTATATAAAGGATTGAGCATAAGCGAGTGATGCAGATCTATTTTAAAACCGTGGGTTAACATCTAGCAAACCTGTTTTTTTCATTCTAGATACCGTATGTTTACAGTGGACACCAGATTTTACAGGATAGGTATCATCACATTAATATATCTATTCACTTTGCTGGACAATGTTTCAAACTGCAGTGTTAAATACTCAGCTGTCAAGACCTCTACAATTTGTTATCTGATGCAATTTGTAGATTAAATTCATAAGCATGCATTACGCTACTGAAACAAAAGTGTAAACTGAATTCCACACAAGAGAAGGACTGCAAATGCCACTAAACAACTTCACACTCTTCCTAAATGGAGTTCACATTTCTGTCACACGTGCATGCATGTGTACATTAAGGTACTAATTGCAACTTTGGTGACACTAGTGGAGCACCAGTGCTCAATACAGACCAATCAAACCAGTACAATGTTTTATTTCTGACTCCTTGCTATACTTACCACTGTATTTCATGTGTACCCAACTGCAAATAGCCATAACATAAATATGCTGTTGAACAATGGTTGGAGAGATTAAAGTCTATGCTGTTTACTCTGACAGCCTAAAGTTCCACAGCAGATCTGGATTTATGCTGGGAGTTGTTGAGTGCATATCACAGCAGATCTGGATTTATGCTGGGAGATGCTGAGTGCATATCACAGCAGATCTGGATTTATGCTGGGAGTTGCTGAGTGCTTATCACAGCAGATCTGGATTTATGCTGGGAGTTGCCGAGTGCTTATCACAGCAGATCTGGATTTATGCTGGGAGTTGCTGAGTGCATATCACAGCAGATCTGGATTTATGCTGGGAGTTGCTGAGTGCATATCACAGCAGATCTGGATTTATGCTGGGAGTTGCTGAGTGCTTATCACAGCATATCTAGATTTATGCTGGGAGTTGCTGAGTGCATATCACAGCAGATCTGGATTTGTGCTGGGAGCTGTCAAGTGCATATCAAGCATGAATAAATAAGGTACAGTTAACATATCCCTACACAATACCAAACTTAGTCTGATCACCAAACTAAAACAAAATATGCATGTAGTTTTGTTATATATATTTCCAATATTAGATCAATGTCCACCCAAGTTTTTGCTGCTGAACCATGCCAAGAATAACCCAACAAAAGCAAATGATGCTGAGCCCCAAAAATTTAATGTTCATAGAGCTTCTTCCTGGTCAGGAAATCTGACAGTGATTGCACAATACACAAAAGTTTGTTTACATTCACTTGACAGGAGTGTTTTCTGTTATTACATCATAACCAGGAGTCTTAAACACCAGAAGAAAATTACATTAACTTGCATTTTCATGTTAAATTGTCCATTTTTTTTTTTTTTTTAAATGAACAGATTTAATTCAAGCAAGAAAACGTTTTTACTGCAAGTTCAGAGATAAATGCTTGGGGAGATCAAAAATATTTTGAAGGAAATTTTAACTGCTGACTTATGTGTATAAACAGAATTTTAGCCAGTCAAGTGCTCATTTATTCTCTGCACTTCTTTATGACCATTTTTAAAAATTTGTTTTAATTTTTAAGGGAATGTACATCCAAAAATGATCCTAGTGCTCTTGGCTTTAAAGTCGTCATGTGACAACTGTCTTGTGGAATCGAATCAGAAGTAGAGAACATGACCTAGTTTCAACACTGTGTTGTGTAATTTATCTGGCATAGAAGATGTATTACTTTTCTGAACTAATGAAACTGTACTAGAAGGTGAACATTTGCATTAAATAGCTTTTTTTTTCTGCATGAAGTGCGTAGTTCTGAATTTTTTTGGGGGGAAGAATTAAGAGTCTGGCAACGGCAGTGTATCTTGAACAAAAACTGTGGCAAGATTTTATGCTAGAATTACGCACAAGTCATCGACATGGCCGCATCCACAAACATTGGACATACCTGAACACAGAACTCTTAAAGATATTTCAAAAAGACTTTTTTCTAGAACTAGGAAATTAAATGTATAAAAGTACAAGATTTTAAAATAAATCCAATATTATATAAGAAGTAAAGAATTACAATTTCTGACTTCTTATTTATAACAAAATGGCTGGAACTTGGCCAATGTAATGAGAGTTTAGTCTGTTATCTTTTCTCTTCCTATTACAACAAAGCCAGATGTATAAAGTGCTTACCAAGATTGGTCATTAGGTTTATAATGAGAAAATGAAGACAGGTAAGAACCAATCAATCAGAACTTAATAGCGTTCATGTATAATTGTCAAATTTTCTTTCTGCTTGACCCTATCACTTGTCTCTTTGCTTGGCCAAAGATACAAATAACTTTTGTTCACAGTCTTATCAGGGCCAGCTGTAAAAATATTTGCTTGGTGTCTCATAACCCATAAGTCCTGGTAGTTGGTACATACCATTTATACTCACCTGTAAGTAAAGTCCAACTTCAAACTGCAAAGACCAAGATCTGCCATCGCGTAAAGCACCAGCAGATCCGAGTCTATGCAGTTTGTTAAAAGTAATCAGCAGAATAAACAACATAAACCCTGACCTGCCGGGATATTATTGGATGAGATGAAGATTTTTTTATTTGCAGTTGAACTTGACTTACAAGCAAGTATATATGGTACACAGTATCTTTGTTCCTCGGCATGACTTTTAACAACAGCAGAAATTTCAGCATCACCAATTTTGTGAAGAAAAAAAAATGTTTCCTATACATGTTTGGGAAAAATCGGTTGCAGCAGTATTTATGTCATCCGGAGGACAGCCAACAACGAATTTTTAAGACCAGCCTGACAGGTTTAGGATTGTTCAATTTGAAATCCATATACAGAGTAAGAACAATGTACTGGAAACCTAAGGATAAAGTCGTACAGGTTCGAGGTAACAATTCACTGTACTGTATTTTTATAAAATTTTTCATGCACAAGCAATCCACAAAGAGCATGATTCACTTATGTCCTCTAATTTTCATACCAAGAACTTCTTCATGTTAACAAAATTGCAAATTCTATATACTTATCAAAACTCTGACCTGTTAATCATTTGTACCCTTAATAAACACAATGTGTACTTTAAAATACAAACAATACCAAATAAATTGCCTTAAATCTGTTCATATATTACACAACCAATTTCAACTCTCAGCTGTAGAAGCATGCAAATAAAATGCTAGCACATTCTAATATCTAAAGGCATTCATAAGGTAGTTACAGCTCTTTTAAGCTCCATCACACCTTTACTAACAATACTGTTTCTTCGTGCAAATATTGGAACTGAACCCTCAAAATTAGACAGTAAGCTGACCTACAAATTAAGCCAACCTCACAAATAATCTGTCAATTCCTGTGATGTCTGCATTTAAAAGAAAGTCATCTATTAGGCAAATGACTTAATACATATCACATAACATGCAGTGAGGGAAACTTGCACCTTCAAAAATGAAATAGTGATGGAGCATCCATTTACATCACAAACAGGACTTTTGAGACAGTTTGATCCCCTAGACAATTTCACTCTGTCATTCTGACTCTATCCTATTAAATTCTGATCTAATTTGAAATCAACATTTTCTTTTCACTATGGTCAGGGGTAAATCCTTCTCTAGTCACCCAAACTGTTAATAAGTGTACTTAGCAAATGAGTTGCTCTCAGGTATAAAATGTGTATTGATTTAATACACATGTTAATCTCCAACATGGTTTTGAAAGAACAGTTTTTAACAGAAGTACAAATAAATTTGGCACTGACTGGCTCTACCCAAGACATGCAATACTGGCATTTCCATCCAATTGCTTGCTATTATAAACATCAACATGTGAAAATCAGGCAGGGTATTACATGGATT
Source organism: Megalonaias nervosa (assembly GCA_016617855.1). NCBI lineage: Eukaryota > Metazoa > Mollusca > Bivalvia > Unionida > Unionidae > Megalonaias > Megalonaias nervosa. The sequence continues at coordinate 15,285 of JAECUM010003865.1, forward strand.
CATAATGCATGTTGTTAGAACTTAGTCAATGTACCTACCATTGAAAATTCCAGTAAATTTCGGAGACAATGAGGTTGATGTTCCACTGATGCAAGCAATCACTAAAATCACTCAAACTGATCATATTTTCGAACAGCATTTTCATGTTTTTTTAAAAATGTGTTGCCTGAACTCTTCGAGTCTTCTGTTATGAACAGAGTTTAAAATTCTTCTAAGGAAAGTCGATATAATGTATTTGAAGGTTACACTGCTGATCGAAACTACTATGTTTGTCATAAACACAACTTTCACAACTACACAGGTAAGCATTCAATGACCAATCACATGTAACATGAAATAAATGCAGTAAAACAAGGGATGATGTTAATTATTAATGACAATAGAAAATAAAGGACATAAACTAAAGCTAAATAAACCAAATTCTGGAAAAGAAAATTTCATTTCTTGTAAACCATAAAAAATATAAATAAAATAAAATCATTCCTCATATTTTGCTCAAAACTTCTGTAAAGTACTATTTGATAACCCAGTAGTTTTTCCGACAGACTCCTTATCTATCATATCTGATCTTGATCCTCAACTTTCCCCTCTTGACCCTTTGAGACATATACAGGGGTCACACTGATTCTCTGGAAAAAATCCCAGCACAATTACATTCAAAATTACAAGCAAAATATAATTGTAAAATCAATTAATATAGAATTAACATGTTCTTGATTAATGCTGCATTAAAACAGTTATGGGTTTAACATTCTCTACAACTGTTTTAAATGTACACAGAAACCCATTTCTAAATGTTTATCAATGTTTACTTGAAAACATACCTACCTAAAAAATAAACCATCCTCAAAAATAAGCTGAGCAAAACCTTACAAATGAATAAAATTAGCTGTAACTTAGTTTCAAATTTTGGGAGTTAACAGAATAGTTATTAGGTGAAATATAATTGAAAACTGGAAAGCAAAGACAATTCAGAATCAGTCTCTTGATTACAGGTATGTCAATATGAAAACTTAATTCACATGTTTATTAACAACAGCAGTCAACATAATTAACTATCATTTGGTTAACTTTTAATCATTCATGAATTTCCCATAACCACTTTTGTTAAGGTATGACTGAAATTAAAACCCCAAAATATACTCCAACTTAACAGCATGAAAGAGTAATTTTATATTTGACCATCTATTGGCACCTTAAATAGCCTGCTAATGAGGCAAGTATGGGGAACAGATGCAACTGATTTTCACTGCACAATTACACACTTGTGTAGCATTCCTTACACCCCTAATTAGTCAACTAAAGTATCACAACCTTAATCTCAAAATATTTTGATGCAAACCTTTCAACTCTTAATATTGCTTCACTTTTTCTCAGTTTTAATTACAAAACAGTCAAACCTGCTATACATTTTGTTCAGATATAGACCCTATGCAACTGACTTTGAACAAATCACTTACCCTAACTAATATTCTACTCGACGCAAAAGGGACATATCTTCTTTGATGATTTTGACACAATGGAACCGCTATAATTAATCATTACAAAATTACTTTTTAATGACTCATAGTTTCTGTTTCTCAAAATGTTTTATATACTACAGTGCACTTCAGCAAAAATAATGGGACATTGTTAATTAATAGATTTAATTCGATTTCATTTCCAGCATCATTAAATGTACAATGATAATGAAAGTAGTTTATCTGTAATGCAGTCCATCAAGCCATAATAATACCGATTCCATTTCAATTAAGGCAGGCATCGGCATCTTCCTCCAGGGAAAAGGCTGGATAAGCAATTTTTAAAGCCACACTCTATGATGTAAATTAATGGGAAAAACCAGGTCATGGGCCAGATCTGGCTGCAAGCCAGATTCTGCCCACCCCTGATTCAAAGCCATGTTTTCTCCATGTTGTTATGTTAACTAGCACTCAGGAACAAAACAGTTCATGCTGTGTGCTGTACTATAGTGACAACTGTTTGTAATTGTGTTCACTCTTGTTTGCATTAAAGTGCAACATCTTGTTTTTCAGGTTCTGATGTCAACCAAGAGGGAGCAAAATAGTTCTGGCCTTAAACTGTATATCAGCACATCTAGTATTGTTCATTTAAATTTTGATTCCTTTTCACCGAAAGTAATGTTTTATATCTATTATTTCAATCAGCACTAATTTTGTTTTCAGAAAACAATGGCTTCAAGTGTCAAAATTATACATATAGTTCATTTTACAGTATAAAGCTCTCAGCAACTTGAGACAGGTATTCATGTTTATGTTTTAAGATCAGCCAATCTCGAATAAGGGGATGGCAGGTAAATCATGCAAACAGAATTAACAAAGACTCCTATTTTGGGCAATACAACTACAGCAAGAAAAGATATGTACTACACAAAGCTTAATGACACAGGCATTTGTAAGAAAAGATTTCTGCACATGAACTGTAGGTCATATGAATTTTAGTGGTTGCAGGTTTAACACCCACACAAGCCAGCCTGGGTCGGCCTCCATGCAGTGTCCCTGGGAAATGGTAAGATACAGTCAATCATGCATTAATATACTGTTAAACCAACCAGTAGCAATAACACCCATTAAAAATGTAACAGCCCGAAGGGCCTTTCTATTAATGATTGGAGAGTTATACAGTAGATGCATTGTAGATCAACTCTGTGGACCAGTGTTCATTCAAGGTGAAAAATATTGTCATGAGAACAAGTTGAATTATTTAACCACTGATACTATATGTGTAAACAAGGGGTATAACACACCAAGAGGCTCATTACATTTTTCATGATGGACAACTATTACATTATTCTTGAAGGACAAAGCACTAATTATAAGTAAACCAGTGAAATATGGAGAGCAACAGTACTATTCTCTTTTCCTGTGACATGTGCTTCATTTTGTGCACACAGTTTATAACCTTATATATACATGGAGACAGTCTTTTTAAGGGTGAGACCCACAACAATAATCTTAATATTAATCATTTACCATTGTCTTGCTGGAAGTTCATGACAAACATGACATATTTCATCTCACACTGTTTTGACTTGCAAATAAGATTTTTCTACATGCACAAATGGCATCACTTTGATCAACAGAAAGGCAATATCTAGAAACAGAAGTATCATAGGCGATGGGATATTTGATTTTTGCTGCACTTCATTCTCAAACGGGCATATCTGCTAATGGGAAAAACTGAACTTTGACAGGAAGCTTTCATAAATGGTTCATTTATTAAATAATTTGGTTTATGGAACCTATAAAAAGATGTTCAAAGCAGGTGACAGTGTAAGGACTCTCACTATCCTGCATGTGGAATACATTCCGAATTTTGGCAATAGCATCTGTGTTAACAAACAGCAACAGTTGGTGCAAGTCTTTTAAGAAATCCAAGCTGCTCTTCCAAGAAACTTTGATGAAACAAACAGCTCTACTTGTGCGCATTTTTGATGCACATCATTTTCAGGTTGCATTCCTTTGAAATGGATGCTGCCATTGTTGAGAAATATGCTCTAATCAAGATAAATCTTTGCCTCAATTATGCTTATATGAAAATGATGCAGCTCACCAAAAACAGTTAAAGAAACAGCTATTTCATCTATATCATTTTCTGAGCAGCTCTGATATTTTTTGAAAATTTTACCTATTGTTCAATTGTCTGATCTTTTGCGGATAAGCTTGAAATGACATGAGATGCCTATGATGAAGGATGACGAGACTGTAAAAGCAGTGACCTTTAAAACAGGCTTGACTATTAACTATTTTACAATTACATGGATCTTAATGTTAATTTATTTAAAAAAGTATTCAGTTGTATCACCTGCAAAAATATGTGTGTGTGTGTGTGTGTGTGTTTCTTGGGTTTAACAGTACATCAACACAATCTACTATACAAAACTGAAAGCCCTTGATCACAGGATGTTTACCCTCAAACTTGATCAAATTCTGTTCACTGGTTTCTGAGGTTCTCCTAATTTTAGTTACAGCAGTTTAACATTGAATCTGAATAATATGTACTGACCTCAAAGCTGTTAAAGACAGGATGGTTTCTGTCAAATTTGGGCAAGTTCTCCTGATGGTTTCTGTCAAATTTGAGCAAGTTCTCCTGATGGTTTCTGTCAAATTTGGGCAAGTTCTCCTGATGGTTTCTGTCAAATTTGGGCAAATTCTCTTGAGTGGTTTATCAAAAGTCATTTCAAAAATTTATATTTTCAGTAAAACTAGCTACATCTGATTGTGAATCAGCATCATTTTTATAAGCCTGAAAACCCTTAATACCGGTATGCTTTCTGTCAAATCGGATCAATTTCTGTATAGTGGCTTTTAAGAAATAATAATACCAGTAATAATAATGATAATGATAATGGTAATATTATTAATATCCTTTATTTGTCCAGGGTGGCATACTTAGCTGGAACCTAGTTTACATTATGGCCCTGCAGCAGCCAAAACAAATATACCAAAACCCAAAATAATTAACATTTACTGCATCAAAGAAAACAAATATAACAAAAGTTAATACAAATTTTACAAGGTTAACATACCATCATCTCACTGAGATATCACAGTTACCACATACAAATATTATGTGGTTATAAAATCAGGATTGCACATTCAAATACTTGCAGAGGTATAATTTCTAAAAAGCAGAAACATTACATTCATATTTGATATTATGTTTCGTAAGACTGCTAAAGTAAGGAAAAGGTTTCTAAAAAATAGTCAAACACTTAGTAGGTATAAATCTTTGTTTTCACTCGACCATGTACTCCTTGTCTTGATGTTCCTTATAGTCTAAAAACCTTAAGATATTCGGGTGCTAAATTATACATGACCCTGAAGATAAGAACAGCTTTTCTGAAACTGATAAAGTCCCTAATTTGGCTTCTATCAAAAAGTGTTGAAAAGAAATGATGTTACTGTAGCTCTCTTTTGTATCATTTCTGCTTGTATCAAGATTTATGGGGTTCTCCGCACACAGTACAGCAGAAAATAAAATATAAAACTACAACTTTATTACACACAGTACAGCAGTAAATAAAATATAAAACTACAACTTTATTACACACAGTACAGCAGTAAATAAAATATAAAACTACAACTTTATTACACACTTTCAAAAATCAAATGATCAAACATAAAGCCTCTAACCCTTTCCATAATTTCTTCTCTCTTAGATTCTTTTAAAAAAAAGTTTCAAAGCAGCTGGACCAGAATAAAGTATTATCAATAAAGATACCCAAATATTTGGCACAGTTAGCAGTTTCAATTTCCGTACAACTTACTTTTATGATCAATTCTCTACATATTTGCTGTCCACTGTGCAAAGCAGGTGCATCCATGGAGTTTTCTTAACTTGAAGTTAAGTTTATTGTCAGGCATCCATTTTATAGTGTATTTTATACATTTAGTTTGCTCTTAACACTGTATTGTGATTCATGATCATTCATTTATAAAACTAAAAAGAGGGGGCCTACAACTGATCCCAGGGATACTCTAGTGGTCACTTCCCTAAATTCTGATGTAGTACCTCTCTAACTCACACCCTGTGATCATCTTCAGACATAAGAAAACTACTGCAATGAGGGTTTTGTAACATTAAATGCTAATAATTTATGTCATAAAACTTTGAGACTCACAGATTCAAAAGCTTTATTTAGGTCTAAGAATACAAATTTAGCTGAATAATCAATAGTTTTGTGCCAAGGTGCTGCAAAGTGCTACATACATACATACCCAATTCTTTAAGTACTTTTAAAGCTTTTTCAATTTTAGGTAAAGATGGCCATATCAGATGGCAAATCAGCATACTGCGTAAGAAACTCTTAATGTGACAATGCTTTCTGTCATATTTGGTCAAATTCTGTCGAGTGGTTTTTGAGTTAAAGTCATTTAAAGATTTTTCCATTTTTGAGTATTGACTGCCATATTTGATGGTCAACTGGGATTATTTGTACTAAACTGAAGGTCTACGTGCGTGAATTCTTTCTGTCAACAATTGTTAAAAATTCTCTTGAGCAGTTTTTGAGAATAAGGTATTAAAAAGGTGTTTCATTTGTTTTATTAACTGAATTGATATTTGATGGTGACAGTGGATAGTTTATACCAAATTGAAATGTATCCATGCCAGAATGATTTCTGATGCATTTGTACAAATTCTGTTGAAGTGTTTTAAAAATAAGCCATTCAAAGGTTTTTCTATTTTTTGCAATGTAACCCATATTTAATGGTGGATTAATACCTGTTGTACAACTCTGACAGACCTCTATGTGACTGCTTTCCATCAAATCTGAACTAATTATATTGAGATTTTTGCAAAGCCATTTAAAAATGTCTCTATTTTAGTAATGGCAGCCATATTTGATCTTGGATTGGCATCATATGTACAAGTTTTAAAAATCCCTATGTAAGGATTATTTGTGTGTGTGTGTGTGTGTGTGTGTGTGTGTGTGTGTGTGTGTGTGTGTGTGTGTGATTTGGATTTTTAATGTATCTTTAACAATTCTTCAGTTATATTGCTACAATGTCTGCAGTGTGGGAATTTACAGTAGTTTCTAACACTGGGGCATCATGCCACAGACATGTAACATCATGTCCCACCAAGTCACATTATCCTGACACTAGGCTGACCAGTCCTAACACTAAACTCTTAATGCTGAGCACCTAGTGAGGCAGCAGTTACCATTTTTAGTTCCATTTTTATAAGCTTTTGGTATGACTTGACTGGGGTTCGAAACCGCAACCTCCAGCATCCGAGGCAGACGCTCTAACCACTAGGCTACCAGGGCTTTGTCAAATGTGGTCAAATTCTGGAGAGTATCTTATGAGAAGGACCTTTCTTTTCTTAGTAATGGTGGTCACATGTGACATCAGCTTGGCATACTGTATATATTCACTTAAAAGTTGAGTCAAACAGCAAACAACAAAGATCCAGATATGCACTAGCATAAGGTGCTTGCATATCAGGGTCTATGTTGTTCATTCTACTGATTACTTATAAAAAACTGCACAGACCCAGATCTGCTGGCAAATTATGCAATGGCAGCTCTGGGTCTGTGCAGTTTGCAATTGGACTTGTCTTATAAGCAAGTATGTACGGTAATTTATATGAACCTGAAAGCCTTACCTGCCAGGTAAGATGACTTTTGATTAAATTCTGTTCAGTCATTTATACGAAATCATTAAAGGATTTTCTATTTTTAGTAACTGTGGCCAAATTTGATAGTAGATTAACATTATTTGTACAAACTTGTGTTACAGATATTTAAATTTACACTGAATACTTAACTTCTGTCCATGATTGACTTTTGTCCTTGATTGGAAGTTGTAAACAGAATGATTATGCAGCAAGAGTTCAAGACCAGTCTTATTTACACTTAGACTAGGTTTTTACATTGGAAATCTTTCCATTCTATAACGATGTAGGTTAAATGAAAATGTGTATAAATAGGGATTTGATAAACAAATCATTCATTCCCATTTTTAGATAAGTCTGTCAGATATAATTCAATAGGAATTATTTATTTAAAACATTCACTGGAATTACTAAAGTGCTCACTGACTTTCAAATTTTTGTGAACATACTCAAGAACATTACGGATTGTATCATTATATCAGGAGAGTCAAGACCACTGGAATTCATTTAGAACATTCTATATTTTTGGACTTGTGATAGGACATTTAAGATTATCTGGAATTTAGATCACAAAAACTGTGTCTCCTGAATTTTCACTTTGTCTTGTAGAGATATAAATTGCTTGTTTATTTTACTTAATTTACTGATTTTACTTTCTTTGTTTCATAATTTAAAACCTAGAGTCATGACACTTGAAAGATCTTCATTCATGGATGCTCTTTTTCAAATTTGGTTGAAACTGCCCTGGTGGTTTTTAAAAGTTGAAAATAGCACATGTTGATCAACACAAGCATGGTGGACATAGGATCATATCACAAGCTCACTGAGCTGTACCACCAGGTGAGCTAAAGATAAGGCTGTCAAAGAGGTTATTTGAGATGAAACCATGCTGCTGAATCTGATCCTGGGCTACTAGGCAGTATCTACGCACAGCTTGCATCAGGTGACCAACTGTCCAGTTCTTCTCCTTGATTATATCCACCACACTCTGCAGCTAAAATAATAATAATACTGATTCAGCATATCATCAAACATAGCCAATTAAACAATATGAGTAGCACGCTTTTTCATCTAATACATTAATTTGTAAAAATATATATTTAATACCTATTTACAAAATTAGTAACAAATAAATACATAAATCATTTCATTCATATTTCCAAAATCTTGACAACCAAGGGGACTGAAAACCCATCTTTATCATAATGTGAATTCAATTTTTTCTTTTGTTTCAAATATTGTGAGATTGGAACATTCAAACAACCTGAAGACAATGGCTACTCCCTCCAAAATCAAGAGTACCACAAATGGTACATTATACACTCACCTGTATTTAATACCATATATACTCACTCATAAGTTGAGTAAAACTGCAAACAATAAGGATGCTGATCTGCCACAGCATAATGCGAGTGCAGACCAGGGTATATGTTATTTGTTCTACTGATCAATAACAAACTGCACAGACCCAGATCTGCCAGCACATTAAGCAATTGCAGATATGGGTCTGTGCAGACTGCAGTTTGACTTAACTTATGAATGAGCATATACAATAGTCCTCAGTGCAGGCACTAGCAGGACATTGTTATACTGGAGATTATTGGGACAATGATCTTGACCAAATTCTGCCAACATATGCAGTCTTAAACATCACTATGCAGAAACCATTATTTCTTTTTATTACACTTACCAGGACTGTGACCTTAGACCTTTAGACCCCAAAGTTTGCATGCATCTTTAAAATGCCAAATGCAAGCCTTATACAAAGTTTGGTCAAGAAACACACCCGTGAACAAAAGTCACTTGGCAAAACCCAATATTCAATGAATAACAATGAATATTACCTTTGATCTTTTCACCCCCAAAAGGGCCTCCATTATACGACCTTTGATCTTTCCACACCCAAAAAGGAAAAGGCCTCCATTAAACCATAAATGCAAACCCTCACCAAATCTGGTGGAGGTATGTGGTCAAGAACTCAAGATATTATTCAAAAGCCATTTCTTCTTCTGGTCACAGTAACTTCTGACCTTTTGATCCAAAAATCAATTGGTTTCTTTCTTTCCTGAAGTTTCAGCCATCCAATTAAAACAAAAACACATTATTCATTTATCAAGCAGTGACTGTTACCTTTGACCCACCTCCAATAAACAGATTTATACCTTGATCAAAATGGAGACCAATCTTAGAACAGGTCTGTAAAGTAGAATTAAAATTATCATGCAGAAACCACTTTCCTACCTTGAGTGCCAATGACTCCGATGTTTGAATTTTTGATCCCAAAATCAACAGGTTCTTCCATGCCCCAATGCAAACTATTTACCAAGTTTGGTAATGATATATGGAGGAAAACAACTTTCTGTGTTAAAATCTAGTAGGGAATAGATGGATGGACAGACATGATATTCTCCGCCTTATGGCAGACATATCAAACGAGCTTGCACACATAAAAGCCAAACACCCCTTATGCTGAAATCAATGAATTTAGATGCTTAGCAATCATGTTTGCACTCAAACACTTTTAGATCTCTTATTTTTCATACATATGTATTTTAAGAGTTAGTGAAGTACTGAATAAGGTCTGAATAAATCCTGTAGATACTCTAATACAGCTCCACTTAGACATTTATATACAAGAACTGTCTTGTGAAAATCAATCAATTTCATATACTATAAACCATTTTAGTTCCATAAACAAAACTTTTGATAAGTAATTGACAGATGCACCTAAAATTATATCTGCTGCCCATTTCTGAAGTTTAAAAATCCTGCCAAACTGATAACTGGCACAGTTTCCCCAATACAGCTTAACAATAATTTGGAAGATTATATGTACTGTAGTACAAAATACCAACTGTCAGATAATCTTCTGCATCTTAAGTTTCATCATAATAAATAGCATGTTCTGCCAGGTGTGTTTGTCCTTATTTGAGGAAAAATGAGAAGGACCATGAATGGCCATTTTGCACACAGGCTAATACTGGTCACATGATCAGGTAAAACTGGATACAGCCTGTATAACATTGCTATAATAATAAGTACTGATGTACATACTGGGTACAGCCTGTATAACATTGCTATAATAAGTACTGATGAACAAACTGGGTACAGCCTGTATAACATTGCTATAGCAAGTACTGATGTACATACTAGGTACAGCCTGGATAAAATTGCTATAGCAAGTACTGATGTACAAACTGGTACTGCCTGTATAACATTGCTATAATAATGCGTACTGATGTAAATACTAGGTACAGCCTAAATAACATTGCTATCATAAGTACTCATGTACATACAAGGTACAGACTGTACAACATTACTATAATGTGTATTGATGTACATGCTTGATACTGCCTGCACAACATTGCTATAATAATAGGTACTGATGTACATACTGGGTACAGCCTGTATAGCATTGCTATAATAAGTACTGAGGCAAATAAAAAAAAATGTGTGTTTCCTATTGCACTGGATTTAAAATTAGGATAGGTAGGTGGGTTTTTTTAACATTATATTTAGTGCTTCAAGTACTCTGCAAAACCAGCTCTTTTAATTTGATGCACAAATCAATTTCAAGAATTTCTTTTACCGTTTGAAAAAAGTGCTAGGGTCAGCATAAAAAAACAGTGATGGCTGGCCGACCAGAACACATTTCTTTTTTGCCTAATGTACATCTTGCTGCATACTGACAATTTTTTACTTCCAGGAGAAATATGTTTCCATTTAACTACAGTGGTCACCCTCTTATACAGCCACCTCTTCTGCACAGGGAAGTGTCCTTATAAGATGGGTGGCCTTTCCACAGGGGGACAAAAAATTTTGTGAGAAGTATATGTAATGTACATAGCAAGAAAGCTACATACTTCAATGCATTAATATCTTCATTTAATGTCTTCATTTAATGTAACATTAATTACTAAAAGGTTCTTCTTGTCTTTAGAATAGACTTATTTCAAATAAACATACATTAGTTCTTATTCTTGATGTAAGCATGAGATGTGCACGGGGTATTGTTGTCATGCACATTGCAAAACCATTCTAAAACGTCATTTAAATCTTGATACATATGTAATTCTCTTTCCATTTGCTCCATTTTCCCAATGCTGCTGAATATTCTCCTTATATGTTATGATGTTTATTTAGTCTTTTCAACATAAAATCGTTTGGCAAGCCCCCCCCCCCACCATCACCATGTTGATAAGTCAAATAATTTTAACTTCTTCTAAAGTAATAAGTCTCTGTTCACATGATGACATGTTAAAGTTTTGTAATGATTTATTCCTATGTTGCTAATTGTACAGTACTGCAATTTAATTATACAGATGAAACTTATTGTAGAGTGGACAAAATGCCTCATTTAAAAAGGAAGTGATACATGTACTGTCACGTGATTTTTCAGTCTTTGTCTGGTACCACATTTTGCTCAAGGTTAATTTGTGTGTGTGTTCGTGTCAATCCAAAAAATCTGTATTTTGCCAATGCTGACTGTTATGATCTTGACAATGACATCAGGTCATAATCTTCAAAGAGAAGAACTTGACAGCTGTGTGAAGCTCAAGACTATGACAACATTGTTGAGCCCATTTCCTGTAAATGTCAGCTTTTATAGATAATGACATAATATTAACAGTAGTGGTACATGTACTTTAGCCAACACTTCTTTAGTAACAAAAACTGGACATCAGGAAGCAAGTCTCAGTGCAGATAACTGGATTACTTACTTTACTATATGAATTAAATATTGGTTCTGGACACATAAAAATAAACCGTGGCCAATTGTAAGGAGAACATTTTACATTTTTGTACTAATATGCTGGCCACTGGTTGTGTTAGAGGGGTGGCCATTCTTGAGGGGTACTTTTTTGAACACAAACTTGTTGGTTCCAAGGGATTCTGGCCGTAAAAAGCAGGTGGCCACTAGTTGGGGGTGGGGCATCCGTTCAAGAGGGGAACCACTGTATATAACTTACATGATATATCAAAATGATAAAAGCGGCCTCTTGTATAATGATACACAAATGAGAGGAAAGTTTCAAATGGATTATATAGTTTTACATGATCATGTGTGACCATGTAACGAGTCTTTGCCATAGTTGCTAAGTACAACATCGATAATACTGTTTTCATTGTCTTTTATCAGAGCCATAATTGCCACACCTGGTTAATGTGGACTCGTGCTTCCCTATCCATATATACACTGAGAGCCAATCATATTTTTCTTAAGTGATTCAAGCCAGTCAAAATAAAAAAACAAAGAACAATGCTCAGTAATCATCCAACACATTTTGTTAATCAATCACCCATGGAAAGATTACATTAAAGAATAAAAAGGACACCTACCACTATAAACAAATTATCCAAATTTACATAATTGATAGATATGAAACCTAAACTTGCCAGTTTGTGATGGATGTATTTAATATACATTATGAAACAAGGAGGTACTAAAAGGACTTCTACCGTATATACTCGCTTATAAGCTGACCTTTCTTACTGAAATTTGATTCACGCAGAATAGGTGTCATCTTATAAGCATAACATACCAAAAAACCAATTGTCTACAGGTTATATTTGAAACTCGAGATGTTTATAGTCCAAAAAATTACAGTGAATTCAAATATTTGTACATTTCTATGCCACTATTCCCATTCAGTAATGTGTGCACGGTATGTTCGGTGTTCATCCATATCATGACGGTATCATGAACCCTGAATCCTAGAATACACCCTGAAAGACTAGGAAATTTACATGAATCCTGCAATCATGCATTCTAGAATAGATCCTGTAAAACTGAAATTTGCATCAAATATCAACATAAAAGAACTAGGGCAATATTGGTGTAACAGCCTCAGAATGTTTAATCTTTTATGTATTTGCTCTGTAAAATATAGCTGCAAATATCTACAGTTTATTCTAGTGAAAACAAATGGAACTATAATTTCTTCCTCTTCAGTAAAGAGCAAGACCATGTATCAAGTAACAAATAGAATTTCTTGTCTTTTACTTTAAAAGCTGTATGAATACTAGGAATAAAACTCTGCATTTAATAGTTTTGGAAGGGGGAAAAATACACAAAAAGTAACACATCTCCTGAAATCTTCCCTTCAGCCTTTGTGCATCCACTATCATACACATATTTGATCCCTATAATGGCTTTTCTCATCACTACTGACACAGTGGATTTAATTTTTTTTGGTCACTGGTAAGCTGATGATCACAATAGATATTTATTGCCGACTGATTGAAACGATCTTCATCTCTTGTAAATTATCTGCAAATTCACTGAGACTTACAAACAAGAAATCAGATCTCCTTATAAAGTGTCTAAAAGTATAAAGTCTAGAAAAAAAGCATAGCACAGTGCCACCCAAAAATTACAAAGCATTAAAATATTATTTTTGAAACAAAATTATGGTGTCTGAACCCATGCCAAAAATATGGTAATGTTCATTTTGGACAGTTCATATCATTTACAAGAAATTCCATTCAATCGTCTAGATCAATAGGTCAAATCCGTTAAATGATAATCTGTTACCAATTAATACCAATGTAAAGACTTCAATTCATTGATGCATCAATGATACTGAACCAGCTCTACTGGAGAAGCTGTGTGACTTGCTCACCCAGTGAGTGAAAGGTAGACACTGACCAGAAAATTCAAACAGATCTTTCACAGGAAAACTGGGTTGCCCTATTCAACAGCATGGGTGAAACATGGTTAACCCACTTTACATGTACTGTAAATAAACATCACCTGTCTCAAAAAACTAATTTAAAATGTCCTGACAATACATAAATTGTACATGTATAAGACTATTTGCTCATAAAGATCACTTTCAGATGACCTCTGGGCAGTTCTTATAGAAATGTTTGGCTGTATTGCCTTAGAAAAGAAAAGGTCATGTAAGTACCCGCTTTGCACACTTACCCGAATCATTTGTGGATTATTGAATGTGTAGTACATAAGGACTGGTGTCCCGGCACAGGAGGCTGCCATCCACTGGATAAGAGACTTTAGATGAGGGTCTCCACCAAATGCACCACAGCCCCAGTTTCCAGTAGCAATTGGCCGCCCACACATTCTCTGTTTTTAATAATAAAAAGGTAATGCTTTATCTGCTCCATACTGAACATACTGATCTAGTGAAATGTTTAAAATAAAAGTTCTGGCCCTGACATCATCAAATTCTTGTGGTTAAGATTTTGTTCTGACTAATCACAAAACTACATTCTGTAGAAAGTTTGTTCCTGATTGACCAAGTGTGGAAAACTCATCTCAGACTCAAACTCAGATCTAGAACTCCTTGAACATCTCATATTTCCCTCCTTAAATTCAGATTTAAAAAAACAAAATAACATTTTAATTGCTTGGTTTGCAACATTGGATTTCTCACCGAACATTTGTCAGGAATCAAAAATAATAATGTGTCACGATAGTCTTGACTTATACTAAGTCTTGTTCAATATGTGGGGAATTTTCTGGAATTCCTCATTCTCTCCAGAATAGACAGATACATGTGTTATCATTTTAAAACAATGGTGGATTTTTTTCCCATCTTTTTTCCTTAAACTTGCATGTCTCAGACAAAATCACATTATTGTCAGAAGTATTGTTAGCATGATAATGTAAATTCTCAATTTGACAAAGAACTTGGAGAAATTTGGTGAGAACAGGGTCAGGGCCATGCTTTCTCTAAAACCAAGAGTTTATTTCAAAATGTTTGCAAGTTTGAAATAATATGTGTATTTTAGTGATTCATGGCTACATAGTTTTGAAATGAGCAAGTCAAAACCCAGAAAATGAAGGTTTGGAAGATGGGACTCTCACTACAGTGATCTTAGCTTGTTTCATACTCAGTAACAAATAACTGTGCAAATGAGCAGTAAAAACATTTTATGTAGTTTTTGTAAATAAAACATACAGGATGAAAATATTTCTGGAGATATCAACCCTAAATAAAGTGATGTAAAAATGCTGGCTTTCAACAAAAGTCCCCCAAAGGGACAGACTCTTTACTGGGCAAAACGAATTACCAGGAATTCAAGATAAGACCATTTCTTCCTTTAAACCAACCAGATGTCACAAGAGATCTACTGGTGAAAGTGCCATGTTGATTGGCACGATTTTCATTATGACTAACTAGACATCATAAGAAGCATTTCAGTGAAATAACCATGATGATACTTACGCTCATACATTCAAATGTAGTGATAACAAAATTTTCAAGATGGATACTGTCGCAGCTGTATTGGATGGCACAGTTTTCATTTAGACATCTTTTTGTGAAAACACCAAGCTGATATGACCATCCATACAGAAGGAGTAGTGATAACAATATTTTCAGTGGTGGTTGTATTGGATTATCAAGCAACACCATTTTCATTTAGGTCCTACTAGACCACTGGATGAATGTGTGTGTGTAAAGTAGTTTAAGAGAAGTAGCAATAACAAACTTGTGCTAAAGGATTGATGGATGGACAGATGATGGATGGAAGACAACAGGCCATCCCATATCTCTTCTGGTCTATGACCAATAGAAATAAAAGATGTAGGACAAGTTACATTTACAACATTGTGTGCACAGATTAGACAGACACACACAAGTATTCCAATATGCTACCACCTCTACAGGTGGTGGGTATAAAAAAACAATATGACATTCTGACTTACCCTAAGTCTGCATTCTTCTTCCCGTTTCCACACTTTAACAGCATTAACCAACACCTGATCTGCGACACAGTTGGCATACTGTTCCAGCACTGGGTAAGGAATATCCAAAGCATCCTCAAAATCATGAGACAAGGAGGTGGAACGCAGGGTTTGTCTTGTCTCCTTTTCAGTATCATCAGTCACCTCTATACCTGTATCTATAACACCTTGATCCAAAGGGTCTTGTTGTTCATGTGATTCAATGGAGTCTGCCTTGGAAAACTCTGACTTGCAGTGGACAACACTTAATTCATGTACAGCAGTAGTAATTATTTGCCTGGCTAAGTTATTACTATAAGATTCTAAACTAAATATGACAACAGTTGTGTCCTTGTGGTTTACAACAGAATCTTCAGTTCCACAAAAAATACTAAGAGACTGTATTAAAATACGAGATGCCAAATCCTTGGCAAAATTGGACACTACCTCTGAACAACAACTACCACTTTCTGAAGCAACAGATAAACCAGAGGTGTGACTGTCAAAAGATGTGCTTTTCAAAACTCTTGCACCCAGCATTGAATTTCCAGTGTCCACACTCAGACTCTTCTGCTGTGACACACGACCTAAAACCTTTTGCCTAGAAGAGGAGTTTTGACTTTTGGCTGATGATCGCACACAGCTTGTGTTCACAAGCTCCTCCTCAAAGCTGGCAAGGAGAGGATCTCGGAAGCCACTTATGTTACTTGTTCCAGACTGAGAGGATCCACTTGTGCTTCTGTTTGTACTGTCAATGGGAAGGAATGATGGTGTTTTCACATTTACTTTCATCAGCTCCTCTGCAAATCTGGTCAGAAAGACAGTGGGTTCATTAAATCTTGCAACAAATACAAACAGGGTACTGGTACGTTCAATATACAAATATACAAAGTTCAAAATGTGAACTCTACAAATTTGCAGAATCTCAGGACGCCCCTACTCTTTTTTTTTGTCATCCTTAACCCAAACAAAAATACATACCACTTGGTCCCTTCACTTCAATGTTGACACTTCATAATACATACATATTCTGCATCCTGCCTAAGTATATAACATTTATTTCTAGAGATGAAAGACTCAGTGATAAAAAATGATAATATGTTTAGAGTGGTAATGAAGCCACAGCAGGTCACTTGGTGGCATCTCTGATTCATAATCCAAGGACTGCAGGTTTCAAAACCTGACCAGGCCAACATGGGTTGGCTGCCTTTGTGTGTTCTTGAGAATGGCACTGAGCTCCAATTTTCTTGGTATGATATAGCCAATAAAGTGTTTAAAGCGCCCTTACAACCAAAAATAAAAACAAGTAAACCCCACCTCAAGCAAATGGGTTAAGGTTATAAATATACCATGGGCATTAAAAATGCTCAGAAAATTGTTAAGAAAAATGTATGCAAAATAATGCACACTGCATTACTTTAGACAGTTAATTCAGTTAAACAATGATAATATACATAAAATGTAAAATAGTAAAAAAATTTAAATTGTTAAATATTTCTGTGCCCATACAAATCTTGACAGTTGTAGGTGATCTTGATATTGAAACTAGTATTCAACTTATAGTTATTTCATAATAGTTTCAGAAAAAAAGAAAAAAAAATACTTGAAAGAATCTTAAGACTATCATTAGTAATTTACACTGAATCTGCATTTTGAAGTACATACCTTGACAAAACTGGGTCTCGGAAGCCAGTTGACCTCCTCCTATGCTCCTTTCCTATGTCAGTCGAGGATCTATACCTTGCAAGTTCCGCTGCAAACCTCCCCAGATCTTCATCTGTCCTACACTGAACAAGTGACAGCTGGGATCCCGACATGTCACATGCATGTTCTGCCAATCTCTGCCGAACAGCTCCATTTGACAGGTGAATTGGCTCACTGCTCCTGCGCGGATAATTAGCAGCATGTACACTTTCTCCCTGCACTTCAAGAAATGCATTGGTCACAAGATCTCGAGAAAGAACGTTAAAATATTGGTCCAAATATTTATGACTGCCTGTGGTCCAAGAATCTTTTGTCTTAGGTTCATCTTTTACATCAACATCAAACTGAATCTTCTTTTGAACTGCATTTTTCACATTACTGGAAACATCTGAGTTAGATTGTTTGACTTTTAGTAAAGACGGAACAGGAGATGAAGCTTCCTTCAAAATGTCTGAATAGATTTGTGGAGATACAGATTTATCTGACCTGCTTGATGAACCTGAATGTTCAATACTGCTATTGGATTTGGAAAGTTTTGAGCCTGAACATTTTCTTCTGGGAGATATAATGGCTATTCTACCTGAACAACAACTCGGATCACTACTACTGCCTTTCTGGCTTGAGTGACTTTGTTCACTGCTGGTACATGTATCTGAGGAACTCAATTCTACGGACAGCTGGTCCTGATGAAAAGAAGACCCATGCTGGATAGAACACAAATTAATAGAATTGCTGTCATTTTCTTTATTCATATCACGAACATCTGATAAGCAACTTTGTAAAACACTGTCAGCTACTTTGGAATATATTTCATTCTGGTCACAGTGGTGCTCTTTTTTTGTCTCAAAATGGTCTGTAGTCTTAAGATAAACATCACAGACATGGGAGGAATAATTTTCTCTTCTGCTTTCTGAATCATTCTCATCTCTCTTGCATGTACAACCCGATACAGAAGAAAATGCATCAGTGACGAGCTTGTCTGCAATGGCTAAATAAGCTTTACTTTCCGTCTTCTCAATGGAATGTAGTGATTCAACTTTACTATTGGAGAAATCTATCTCTCTTTTGTCCCTGAGAAAACTGGAATGCATTGAAGGCATCTCTACATCCATTTGCCGTGGAGTACAATCAATTGTACAAGAGACTGAACTCAAATATTGTAAGTCTGTTAGCCTGGGCAAATCTTTCTTTAGACACATTTGTTCATATTCATTCATCGCTTCTTGAATAACCTGATATACAAGATTATTTGCAGCATCAAGTAATAAATTTTCTTCAGAAGGCATCTCAGAGCCTTCTGTGTGATTTTCATTTGTGATCAAAAAAGCATCCACATGCTTTGGTTCATCTTCTGATAAATGACTGACAGTTTCTGGAAAAACTGGTACTGAAGAGCTTAGTTTCTTGTCTTTAATGCAGTAATGTGATAAGATGTGTCTAATATCCTGCTGGCATGGAGCAGACAACTTCTGATCTTTTCCAACAGCAAATGGCCAAATTCCTTTGAACAGCTCATCCACATATTTCTCTGCAATTGCCAGAGGAACACAATCTGAGGTCTCTTCAACAGCACTATGATAAAATTTCAGAGGAAGAGGTCTGGCAGTGTCTATTGCTGGTTGGACATTATGAAAATCGAGAACACAAAAATCAGACTCACCAATTTCAGCTGCCACTTCATCTAGGAGCTGTAAAGCCAAGTGGGATGCAAATTCATTCACTACTGAACCTCCCAACTCTTCTTTAATGGTGTGATATTTATATTTTTGATCATATATCTGAAAATTTTCATACATTTCCTCAAACTCAGAGCTAAATTCAGAACTGTACCTAGTGCTACAACTGCTTCGTCTTGATGTCACATCATAGCTGCTTCGGCGTGAACTAAGATCACTCAAATTTGAACTACGCCTTCTTCGGCTCAGCCATTCACGAAAGTTAACTTCTAGGTGCTCCTTTCCATCACTGTAACATTCTTCCTCTAAAGAAGTAAAATCCTCTACCATCATGGATGATTTCTCATTCCTTGTATCACAAGCTATACTTATGTCTATGTTTGTCACATTCCTTGGGGAGCTCAATAGTATGTCTACAGCTTCAGGAATAGCAAGAGTTATTGCCCTTGCAAGTAGTTCCTCTGCCATGGCATTTATTCTTTTAAGTTCAACATCACCATTATCTGCAATATATATATATCTGAGCATGTATATGGAGTGATGGAGGAAAAAGGACCCTAAATATTCACTAGAAGTACTTTTACTGGCAGACTGAATGTCAAAATATAGCAAATTGAAACAGAACTAGAAAGGACTTGTTTCTAAAGCAAACACTTGCATCTACTCCTCAACTGCCATGGACCAACAGCAATGCCAAATTGTCTCACTCTTGTGGGAAAGGGGGTGGGGGAAATAAATTAAGGCTAAATTTTTAAATATGAAATTATGACAATATTTTTCCTGATACCAGGTCAAAGAGCATATTTAAGGCTTGTTGCTATCCGACCAGCTGTCTGGTAAAATAACTGTAAACAACTTCACATATGCCAGGCAGCCAGGTACAAGCTATTTTCTGACTAGCTGAAAAAATTACTGTATCATAATCAATCTCACTAAATTGTAGCATCTGTTTAAGCATTTAACTGCATTTCAAGTTTTCTTTTGATTAAGACAAGTACTCATTCCAGACATTACTATCCCACAACATTCTTCTCCATTAACATTGAGCCAGATGATGAAATACACTTCACTATTTCACTCTGACAATGTACCCAAAAGTCTGAAAAAAAGCCTACCAGCATCTTCTTCAACCCCAACAAAAGTTTGTTCATTTTAAAACTAAAAATTAAACATGTTAAATTCAAAAGATCTGAGCTATGCTACAGTGTTATTTATCACTGCATGTGAATTATAAACAATGAAGCTTTTAATTCTAATAATATTTCATATCAAAAGTGCTGATTTTACAATAAATAATTAAAGAATAGGTCTCACATTTGGATGCAACATTTTCTGTTGCCTAACTGGTTCAATTGCCCACATCTATTTTACCAGACCGCTCGCCAAATAGCTATTTCTGTCTACACAAACTTGGGAATCCTGGATGCAAACTGCATCGATCTGGATTAAAAACAATTCTTCCTTGCATTCATGTGAATGTAAATTACATTTCCCAGCAAATGCCTATCCAATCACATCAATGTTAGGAAATAAACCCTGTAAAATCTTGAATCCATCAATCCCTGAAAGACAAAATTTTCTTTCCCTGTCTATACATCATGAAGACAAAGGGAACAAAACTCTTGCCCATTCCCGCCTCCCCATAACAATGCTATATGGCTAATGGTTGTTTCCCAGTTAAAGCTGAACAATACAACAACAAGGATGCTCACATTTGTGGGAGGTGTAGTAGGGTTTAATAGTAAGTATTCTCAGAGAAATGCAATTTACTTATAAATTTTCTTTCTTCTGAATTCAAATACATTCCCCAATCATATCAACATTGGAACAGGTAATAAGAAATGCATACGCATCCAACTTCTACCACTTACATCCTTAGTGGGAAGACGCTGAATTCACCAAAAAGATAAAGAGCTAATATGTTGGCAACACAATTGATGGTCACAGACCATGTGGCAACAATGCTCAGAAAAGGAGAAAACTGTGACTATTCCTTAATGAAGCAAAACCTTTGGGTGAATCCAGCAAAAGTGCTAAACACATGCTTGCAAGGAGGTTGTGCCATCCTTAAATGGGTCTGGTGGTCATCTGGGCCATTGACATTGGATGCACTACGTTCGATTCTAGCCTCTGCATTGTTAGATACAGCTGACTGTGCATGCCAGCCAAGAGGTTCTATTATATTTCGGATCAAAATGTTTGCGTTTGAATGTAAGACATGTCTGAACAGTACTAACCTCACGAATGAAAATCCTCAAGAGACATACCTGACACCATGATAATTCATAATACCTGGAGTGTATTATCGACTTTATTCATGATGCCTAAACTAGAGGAAAAAGACACCGTGACCGATAGTTCTTCTCCATGCATGTCAATGAAGGAGAGCAAATGAGTGATAGCTTTTCAATGCTCACACATTGATGAAGGTTCTTAGTTACAGTGTTCGAAAAATCTGAAGGCCTGATTCCCTGAGCCCCTGGAATTTCAGATCAGGCCCCTCCTGTATTCAGGGGTGGAAACAGCCTCCCTCAAAAAATCTGAAAATTTTACATGCATCTCTACAGCATATGTAAAGTGCCAAATTTCACAAGCAACCAAAAACATGCACAACAAAATTATCAAAACATGTAAGAAAAGATTAACTATTATTATTATTTATTAACTTGGATACTCTTTAATTGTTTTGACAAATCACTTTTGAAGAACTGTGATAACCCTTCTTTTAGCTTGTATTAAACTGGGACACCTGCTGTGAGGTAAAAAAATTAATAAATGTGTGTTTCCTATTGCACTGGTTTTAAAATTAAGATAGGTAGGGTTTTTTAAAATTATATATAATATAATGATTAGTATATATAATGTACTAAGCACTTCAAGTACTGGGCTAAACCAGCTAAATTAGATGCACATATCAATTTCGGGATTTTTTAAAAAAAAATTTCTACCCCGGGGTGAAAAAATTTGCTAGGGTTGGCAATGAAAAACTGGGATGGTCGGCTGAACAGAAACATTTACTTTTGGCCTGAGGCAGACACTGCCATTTTCAAAGAAGAACGTG
Source organism: Megalonaias nervosa (assembly GCA_016617855.1). NCBI lineage: Eukaryota > Metazoa > Mollusca > Bivalvia > Unionida > Unionidae > Megalonaias > Megalonaias nervosa. Next base: position 37,552 of record JAECUM010003865.1, read on the forward strand.
ACTGAAAAACCACTTGAAGCTTCTGGTATTAACCTTATCCTCCCTGTGTGTGCTTTTTTTGTTTTAGCATGGTTAGGGAGCACTTTTTGCCAGCTTATCCAGAATTAATTTTGGCAGCTCAAGCACCAGGCATGTCCAGGTTCCTATAATTTCTGAATATATTCTGAAAACATTATTGTGATCTTTTTCTTCTAGCCAGCTCTGTCTGAATGGATTTCTTTTTACTGAATGTCCAAAGTTAGTTATATCCATACATTTTCCTCTGTCGTCAAATTTCAATACCATAGAAGCCAAGAAAAGATCCGAGTGTGCGAGACATTAATCAAAACTGTACAATGAACAACCGAAACAAAACAATTTCCGCCTACACAATTAATATCCGGTATACTGTGTTTTGGTGTTTTGTTACCTTCTTTCCTATTCAAATTACATCCAGGAACAAGTATTCCAATTTTTAAAGAAAACTGGTAAAAAAAAGTGTGCCAGAAATTTTACCAAAAAAAAAAAAGGAAATTTGGTTTGCATACAAAACTGGATTCTGACTAAAACCAGAAAATTTCTATCTCTGTATATTCTATCTGAATTGACAACAATTCAGGTTCACTGTAAGGGGATGCAACTCACTACCCTGCATGCCAAAGCGGTCACTATCCAAAAGCATCTCTTGTGCATTAGCAGCTTCAATGGGAATCTGGATAACCTGCTCAAACTTCTCTGAATTGAGCCAAATCAAATCCCATAGAATATTCCACTTAGGAAGCATGGTGGTAATTTAGGCCTATCTCAGTTAAAGCTGGCCAGCAAGTTTGATAGGTCTTTGTCATGGCTGATATTTGTACTAATATGAATATTTTGAAAATCATACAGTCATATGTCCTGATCATACAAGAAGCTAACCTTTACTCCTTGAAGAGCCTGAGAAAGAAGTTAGCCAGCTGAGAGCATTATCTCTGTACAAGTCCTTAAAAACAAACCACTTTCTCCAGTAAGCATTCAAAGTGGAGGGTCTTTTTGCTCATTAGATTCTTCACAAATGAAATTGAAACATTTTTTCCTTACACAAGGTTTTCCTGTGTGCAAGGTCAAGACGATCATTCAACCTGGACTTGTCCCATGTGAGAAGGCTACAAGAACCACTTTGCCAGTCTGGTCCCTGATTTTCTGAATGAGGCAGTTGGAGGGAAAGCAAAGCCCCCAACAACTGACTGCCAATGTCCACGGCACACTCCACTGGACCCAGAACAGATGAGACAAAAGGTGACCAGCTAGTGACTTTACCTCAATGCAAAGAAAATTATCCAATGTCCTTAAAGTGTGCAAATCTGCTGAAAAATTAAAGGGCAAAGGGACTTCACAGAATGTACAGCATGGCCCTTTCTTCACAGGAAATTATTCAAAACATTAATTCAGCTAAAAATGTGCCTGAGCTGGACCATTATCATGTACACGAAGCACCAACAGAGACAGCCCCAGACCATGACACATTGGTTGGGTGATCTGGTCCCCCATGTTTGAAGAGGTGGGCAACAACAACAGAATTGTCCAACATTATGATGATCCCTTTCCTGCAATTTTCTAACCAGCTGTAATCTCAAACACAGAAAGGCATTCGTCATATACTTCATTTCCAGAAGGTTTATATTAAGTACCTTCTCTTCTGGGTTCCAATTGCTACTTACCAGTGTGGCCACAGGTAAACCTCCCAGCCAAATAAACTAGCATCTGTACAAATCAGTATCGGATTAGGGATTCTCCAAAGGAATTCATGTTATCAGCCATTACCTGTCATGCCACTGACACAACAATAATCTTATTTTGGTTGAGATTACTGGAAAATGTGTTACATTGAGCTAGCAGTGCCATCTGCAAAAGGCACATATGAAAGCAGCTTAGAGGATCAAATCTACTGCTGCACTGAATAAGCTTAGTAGTTACAGAAATTCTCCTGCAGAAACTCACTTCCTGTTTAAGATCACAATTACAGCTCAAGAATCTATTCAAGGGAGATGTATGAGATTGAGATGGTCAGAAATTCCATACCCAGATGGACAAAATGTTTAGAGGGGACAAGATCCAACTTCTTTGAAATGGAAGCAAAACAGAAGTTACCATGTCTCATTTTAAGGATGTTGTCCAGGTACACTGAACTTGCTGTTGATAAGCAGGTCCTGAACAAGACATAGCTGACCTTCATACATGCCAATGGACTGAGATTGAAACTGAAAGGCAAAGCTTGACACTGGCAAATTGTTCCTTGAAAGGTGAACTAAATGGAAACTTCAAAAAGGTGGGGTGTTGATTAAAACCCTTCTTCTCAGGATCTTAAGCCCATTCCCTATATGGACTGAATGAAACATACAGAAAGGGAGGTTATCAAACAATCTCTTCATCTGGACATGTCAAAACTGCGTATGTTGATCAATGTCCAATGGTCCATGTTCAATGTCAGATGCTCACTGATTCATAATTGGTGACCTGAGACCTAAATTTGAAGATTGACACCAAAGACTATGCCCAGTGGGCAGTGCACCATGCACAGTGAATGGTGCCTAGTACTTGTTGAGTGGTGCCTGGTGTCTAGTGGTCACTGTCCAGAACTCTTGGAACATCACCAGGTGACCAGTGTCCAAATTTCTGTACCTACTGACTGGTTCCTGGGAAATGTCGTCATTAAAGCAGATGCAGAGATACTCCCATGATTTTATCATAAGGGGGTAGTCACAAAAATAAGCAGAGAGGAGGAAAAGAAAGGGGAAGGAGGAAAGGGACATAAGTCAGTATTTACCTAACACTTAAATATCCATCTCTTTTTCTTCATGCTCCACTCTATCAGGGCTCTATCAGTAAAAATCTTCAAACAATGTCTCCTCTAGATGTATAAGCCATTTCTATTTTGGTGGTAAATCTAACTTGGCATCTGACATTGCTGTTGAAATATCATCCTCCATTTTGTGAGAAATTATATTACTTTCTTCATTCTCCCATTCACTTTCCACATTCCTGCCACCACTGACTTCAAGTCCATTCCACATTCCCTTTACCACTAGCTTGACATTGAAAATAATAGTAATTTTATGTCTCACCATGATTGATTTCACTTTCCAGAAATGGACCAAAGTTTGTGCGTGCACATATGAAAGAAAAGATGACATTTGCATAACCCCTCTAGGACACATGTTTTGGTTATAAACAATTATAAACAATTAGCAGAATTTCCAAGTATCCTTTTGCATTAACATGTATCTGCAGGCTTTGGAATGGAAGAGGTATGGTGAAAACAAATCCTTACTTTTGAATTTATTTATATATCTTTATTTGATCAATTTATCTTAACAGAAATAAAATTTGTATACTGCCACTCACTTTGAGCTAATCTGTCTTAGTTCCTGCGCATCATCTTTTTCAAGTGCACAAATTTGTACACATTTTTTTACACGAATCATGCACCCTGGGAACTTCTCTGCAGATGACTTCAGTACACCAGGAAATGCCGTAGCCCCAGGTGAGTTCTGTACACTGGGAAGTGCTACAGCCATCTCTCATGAATTAGGTGGCTTTCAAACAAAGGGATGTACCATCACTGAAGCAGGTGACTTTCATACACCAGGAAGCTTCACAGCCACAGTAGCTTCCTGTGGGTTGGTGGTTCTTTCCAGGGTTTACCTGGGTTCTTCCTCCAGGAAAATGTACTGGTTGACATGTATAGACTATCATATGCTGAAAAATGGCTTTAAACCCACAAAACAAAAACAAACAAACAAATGTATGCATATTCATTTGAATTTTCTTTTAATTTGCTTGATCAACGTTTACAATTCTGGTGTTTAACATTTAATGCTACAAAATCACTCAGTGAGAGATCTGCTTAAATTATGTATGCATCAAGAACTGCATATACTGTACCTTCTTCCAAACTTTCTGAAGCAGTATGGTAGTCTTCATCACTGGATGATCCACTCTCCTTGCTGGCATCACCATCATCTATAGGTTTGTTAAATCTTGTACAGAAGCCAGCAAATGCCTTGTTCAAGTCTCGCAGTAAATGCTGATCTGTATACTGTTTGTTATCGTTTCCATGGCGATAGGAGATAGCATCTATAGCACACAGCTTGTTCCGTAGGTTTCCATTGGCATCCATCTAGGCAGAGAAGAAAATTGTGAAAATTAGCAAGACTTCAAACAGCTGCAAAGCATTTGATAAATTTGGCATGGTCAAAGTGTCACTGAAATGAATGATAAGCAAGAATTTCTGTGGAAGACAATTTTATGAATACTTGTCTTGCATTATAAAGTACTAATATGCTGAATATGACATAAAAGGTAGGTGACCTAATTTTTACCAAATCTGCATTTTAATTGCACCTAAATGCATTCATTTTACTGGAATTCTGTTTTTATTCCATTTCACATTTGAATTTCTTGTTTTTCACTTGCAGTATCAGAAATGCATTCTGACTTTGCATTTTTATGTTTATGACAAATAAAACTATAACTAAAACTGTATTAACTTTAAAAGTATAAGCCTTGAGTATTTATCACCAAATGTTATTTATTTCATTTTGTTGAAGTAAAAATTTTACATATAAAACCATCAATGATGATGTCATCACATCAATGTCAGTCATGTCGGTTTTGACAAGAATGGTGTCAGGACTTGTAAGGACCGAAAAAGCTGTCCCTCAAATCTTTTCCCTTATTATCATGCAGTGTTTCAACCAGATATGAAAAAAGGAACAATTGGATTCCTTCATTTAAAAAAGTGGGCAAACAGTTTGATCATAATGGGACAACTTGATAATAAAATTAGATATCATTTACATCGCATAATTTATGTTATTTGAAGTGCTCAAAATATCCAATAACCCCACACCCAAAGCAGGCCCCTCCTGTATTCTAGGTGAAGTTCCAACTGGGGTTGTTTAAATTTTTTTATTTGCTTGAGAAAATTTTGATCATGCTGATGAAATGGCTGAATTTTGTTTTCAAGATGTTGAAAAACCCATAAATTATTATTTATTTATTTATTTATGTACTCTCCTTACTCTTAAGATCGTCTATGACCTACTTATCATACTTTATCTAAAGCTGTAAGCTACATATACAGAGTGAAGCATGTGGCCTATGAACATGGGAACAGATTGCCTAGGTTACCTGTAATTTTAGTGCTCATTTGGCTTTATCAAAGATGTGATTCTACGAACAGTAGGAAAACAATGCCATTTTAAGTCTGTCTACCACATAAACCATTTTATATTTGAAATATACCACCTTTGCAAATTAACTGAATTTTTTAATATATTTTTACAAATTTAAAAAAGAAAGAAAGAAAAAAAACCCTATTTTTTGTGTTCTATTTACACATTACAGATCCCAGCCAGAAAGTCTACTGGGAGCCAAAATTGTTCCAGCAGTCATTGTAACTTGTGCAATGGTGCATGACTGAATCATTGGGTGAAGACTAACATGTGTTCACAACAAGCTGTTAATAAATTACCTTGTTGTAATCTGGAGAGTTTAGGCCAGATTGTTGAAGTTTTTGACATAAGTAACAAAGGGATCAAAAGTGGTCCATGATGGCTTCTGAGTCTTTGGTTAAAGACTGACTGTCCTTCGGTGGAGTTGAAATAAAAAGGAAAGAAGACTGACCAAAAATGATTCTGGCAGAAACTCTTTAATGAATAATGTAACACTGGTGAAACATATTAAATGGCACTTATGAACAACTTCGCAAGAGTAAAGTGAAACTGTATAAAGCAAGACATGCTTCAGATGCTAGTCAACAACACTGCTGATAAAATGAGTAAGGCAGAACAGATAAAGCAACTAAACAATGGTTTAAATAAGGACCAGGTGGAAAAACATTGGCTTATGTGAAACATTTTGAGATCTGAATAAACACACAAGTCAATTTAATATGATTCTGTTTATTTTTTTCATATTTAAAGTAGAGCAATTGCAACATTGTGTGACAAATAATTGTGACAAAATAGGGCCCATTTGGCATTGATTTTTTTTTAATATCACCAATTTGAGCCTGTATCTGAACAAATATTCTTTGAGTACTGATTTGCATGAAAAACCAAATAAAAAATTGCTTTTTTTTCAGGTTCTCATCTTTGATATCTCTAACTATACTGTAGTAACAGCATAAGAGAAGGAGAGGTCTTCAATATTATGCCACTCAATATTATGCCACTCCAACATTACAGTCATCAGTGTTTGTGAAGTTTCAGCTTTCAAGTGATTTCTTCAGGGATAATCACATAATTATTTCTTTTGTGATTCCATCATTTTAGAATCCATGTCTTCATCTGATGTTTTTTTATCTCCGCTTGTGTGAGTTTGACCAGCTTGTTCACTAGAGTCATCGTCATATCTGCAGTCATTTTTATCGCTTTTACGATATAAGCATTATACTAGAATAAAATCACCTATCCATCATTCCACATCTACTGCATAGTGAAACTTTGCCATCTTTACAGACGGTAAATGATATTACATCAAGGTTGTATAATGTCAATGGAAGCACATGGTTATGAAAACCGACAATCTAAACGTTTTTCTTTTATTTAAAAATGTTCACGAAACTGGCGTGGAATCGACCTCATTACTTTAAATTTTTTCATCAAGGTCATTACGATTTGGTAGCCTGCCGAGATTATACTTAACCTCTCAACGAACAAATATTATGAGTGAAGTACACAATTATTTCCAGATGATCCTGAGTTTTGCTATATGTCAGAATACAAGAATGGGGGAAAATAGGGAAAATAGACAGTCTGGACATGGTGACCATGGAGCAATTTTGGCCATTTAATAATTGGTTGGTGCATCTGTATTAGAATAAAGGTAAAAACCTAAATCACCATGTTCATTATTCCTGTCTAATTTGTGGTACATTAAATCTCTACTTTTATAGGACTTCATGCATATTTTGTGCAAATCAAACAAAGGCAGTTCTCAGGTGAAACACCAGATAGGAATTTCCACTGTGGAAATTGACCAACATCATAAATATAATCAATTTTAAAAACATTCTGAAATGCATTCAAGTTTTATTCAATTATTATTTATCATTTTGTGTTCTGCACTGTGCTTTTTAAAAAAATGCATTCATCATTGTGTTTGTAATTATTTTGCATTTAATTTGCATTCGCTATGCAAAATCAACTAATTGAACAAGTTCATACATCTAAGCAAATGTGCGACAGTATTTGAAACACTGAGCAAAATTACTAGAACACAAACATTTGGTCATTGTCACCTACCTTCAATATAACAGCTAGTGCCACTCTTCAACATAATCGCAACCAGTAAGTCTAATTGATGGACATGCACAAGTTTCCAAAAAATAGAGATAAATACTAAAAAAAGCAAATAGACTGAATTTTAAATATGAAAGTCAACAGAATGAATACAAAAAAGGTTACAGCCGTATGAAGATTCAAACTGAAGCACAGCTCTGTTAATATCCTATGCTTCTTTAGGCAAAATATTGGGAAGTGGAGAAAGCCTGGAGAGGATTAGGACTGAATTCCTCCATGATCTAACCATGCCAATATGATGGCAGCATTTCTCAAAATAAAACCGATTTAACTTGTCCCAATATAAATATGATGCAATCTACAGCAACTACATGTACCTTAAAGACATCTACTGGATTGAGCCAAAGGACAAATTACACAAACTAAAAATTAAAAAGTAGGGATATATAAAAATTGTTTTGCATGTTCAGTAGGTAACTCACTGTTGCAGGGTCCTTAAAGTCACCAACATAAAGAAGACTGGCTGCATAGCCATCAGTTTTGGAGAACTGCTCATATCCTTCTATTACAATTGCCTCATTCTCCTCCATATATTCCATGAACAAGCGGGACACAATCAACTCTGGACACACAGAGAAACGAATCTCCTCCTAAAAGATAAGCAAATCATTTACGTAACAAACAAACAACCTCAAATAATAGCTTTTCCTCTGAATGAATGAAGTCACATTTTCATCAAAGCCATAATTTACTTATCCATTTTACCAAAGTTATACAACATATAAAAAGATAGAAACACGTCTTCAAAAATAAATTTTTTTAAGAATGTATACAAAATAGAAAAAGACCATTTCCACTCATGCCTGTGTAGTGCAACTGATGACACAACAGTATTCTGTAATATCCAGGTATCTGACTTTGGCCCAAGCTACAGTATGCTAAATGGGACAGAGGTTGATTATATTTGTGATCAATGGCAATACCACTTGCCGCCAGTCCTTTGAGGAGTCTACCATACACTGTAGCATGCAAAATGGTCAGGTAAGTCCCAAATGTACCTGTCAGGCAGAGTGCAGTTTATACCTGTTGCATAATGCACACGCAGTGGCAGAATATTGTACCAATATGTGTCAGTGATCTACATATAACTGCACAACCAACAAAAGTTTAACATGTGTCACTGAATTACATACAACTGCATCCGACACCAGCAAAAGTGTAATATTTGTCATCAAACTACAATCAGCTGCTGCATCATACACCTGCACAACTATAATGTGTCACTGAACTATGTTTAACTCCACCTACACCAGTACAAAAGTAACATATGTCAAACAACTACACTTAAATTTCACCCTACAACAGCATAAGTGTACCATATGTCAAGAAACTACACTTAACTCCATCCTACACCAGAACAAGTGTAATATTTGTCACCAGTCTAAACTCAACAGCATTGTACACCAGCACAACGATGTGTCACTGAACTACCTTCATATGCACCCTACACCAGCACAAGTACTTGTCATGCATAAGCAGACAATATTAAACTGCACCCTACACCAGCATAAGTGTAACATGTGTGACCGAACACTTATCTGTACCCTGTACCAGAAATAGTGTAATATGGTCAATCAACTTTATGTCAACCATATATAATCAGAAATTATGCAGAGTTTGAAGAATAAAAAAAATATTTTAAACGTTAATTACATGTGTGATTGAATAATACGAGTCTATCAATCAACAGAACATGCAAGTACAATCTAGTCGAGTTCATTTCATTTATGTTTATCCAAATATTATATTTCAAACAATGCAACCATGGGAACAATTGAAGTCTTCCAAACTCTTCGACTTGCCAATGGTCAGGGTAAACAGTGTTCGTATTAAAGGGTCTGAGAATATTTCCATGGTTTTATTGTAGTTGACTGAGTTGTGCTGACAATGATTATTTTTGTATGTACACATCAGAACTAAAAAGCACATCAGAACAATGGTGGCTTTGTGGTGCCAACTAAAAGTTCCAAAAATTTAAAACTGAAGAGTTTCACAAAATGTTTAGGAAGAGAATCCTTCCAATTTTTTTTTTTAAAATTAAGTACAATGGGATATAACATAAAAGGTGAAGATGTTAAAAATAATAGATATAGTGGGGCCCCAGTTGGCTGATCAGTTTAAAGCACTTGCCTTTACCGATGTGGTTATGTGAGAAAGCCAGTAGCTTCCCATGGGTCAGTGGTTCTTACCGGTATTTTCCTTGGTTCTTCCTCCACCAGTTATACTGGTCGCCATGTATAGCCTATCATGCACTGCAATATGGCATTAAACCCAAAACAACAACAACTGTAAAAAATATATAAATATTATCTTGGCAATGACCCAGTGAGACCAGGAAAAAGATATCTATGACAATAAAAGCTGCCATTAAAATCTTCATATCCTAAAGATAGGATCATTATTAAGATTTTACCACTTCAGACAATTTAGTAAAAGAACTAGCTGAAAATTTAATTCTCCCTGGCACTGTAATATGTTGTAGGGACAGTCATTAAGTCACAATGAAATCAGTATCCAGCAGAATTTTAGGAATTTTGCTGCTGCAAATGGAGAAATACTATAAGGGTCATTTTTGACCCAGGCAATAGGTGATCTTTTTTTCTCAATATGTATAGAAGTAAATAATTTTAATTTCAATTTTTGTAATTAAGTTTGAACTCAAACTAAAATAATTTCTGGAGTGAATGTTTCTATTTACTGGTCATAACAGTATTTCCCATCCTAAATTAACATTTATAAATCTACATGCAAACTGACATTTTGTTATATGTTTAGTTAATCCTTCAAATGAGAACCAAAAAGAGTATGTTTGAGATACATACAAAATATACATTAAATATCACCTTAGTTATCTGTGGCAGCATCAGTTAACTCTGATTCTGAATATAGCCCAAACAATGCATATTCACTTGCCACTGACATATTTTATGGCAACTTTTAGCCAAGAAAATAAAGACATTGATTCCCAAAGCTATTTTTACAGCTCCAAACAATCTTGTGCAACTTAAAGTAAAATGTCTATTTATATTTTGCAAAATAACCATTTTGAATGACACTTAAAAGATATAATCATGGCAGCACTCTGCCGAAAATCAACACAAAACATGATTCCCAATACTTTCTCTTTCAATGAAGCTACACAAATTATGAATTGCTGTATTTGTAACGACTTAAAATAAGGTAGTTTTTAGTTTTCAACAATAATATGTTGATTCTATTAAGTTTTTCAATATATTTACATGTGTTTCTCACAAGTTAATGCTTGCTAACCATACCTGTACACGACCATTCCGAAGGACTCCACCACCAATGTACCGGTTTGCAAAATCCACCTGTCAGAGAAACCAGACTATTTAGAGGGGATTCAGTCTATACTCACATACAAGTAAGCCAAACTGCAAATGGCACAAATGAAAATTTGGCACCGCATAATGTGCCTACAGATCTGCATCTATGCAGTTTGCTTAGAGCAACCAGTATAACAATGATCAGGGTCTATGTTGTTTGCAGCTGGACTAGACTTATACACATGTATATACGGTAGGAGAGGAGAAGTTTTCAATGATAGAGATAGATTTAAATGGAGACAAAGGTATTTTAATCAATACAAATCCATTTTTGTATTTATGAAGCTGATTGAAAAAAAATACAAGACTGAAGAATTTAATGGAGCAACATACATAAATAACATTTAAAGTGTACCTCAACACGTTCATGAAGTAACCATTACTAATTAAAAATACAGTCAATCACCCTTTATAGTTGGCTTCATCCAAAACTGCCCACATAATTTAACACTAATTTTTACTTGATGTACTTCTGGGGTGATTATATAATTTTCAAGCAAGGATTACCAACGACTGAAATAAACTTACTAATTGCCACTTAAAGGCATGTTTGAATGACTTCACATAAATGACACCTAAAGCTGAAATAGTATCTACCAGTGGCCAACAAGATTCAGCTCTCTCCTCTGCAAGGCTGTCACTCAAACAGAAGCTGGAAATAGACTGGGCAGGCCAGCCAAATGACTTCACTATGTCTTGAATTGAGACATTTCGAAAACCAGGCTTGAGGAAATCACTCATATTTTATGAGCCTGATGATGATGATCTACTGGTGTAATTACAAAATTTTGAGGCTGCAAAGCCAACCTGACAGATAGACACTGAACACTAAGTTTTACCTTGTGTGACATTCACTGCAGGTATGAGACAAAAATGCCATCATTGGATAAAATATATGACTTTAAAATTAAACTCCTGGCAAAAGCTGAAGCTGTTATAAACAGCTCCCACCCCTTCCAAATCAGTTATTAATTAAATCTGTCAATGACAGCTTGGGTAATGTTAAGTTTAAACCATCTCTTATGCACCTCAATAAACAGGTGTTAGGTTCCATCCCAGTGTTTGCCACTGAAAGGAGCAGGGTTCATACCATTTTGGAAGTATAAATTTCACAGAAGTTTTGACGACTTATCAAAACTGCACTCGATAGTTTTCAAGTACCTAATTCATAACGTTCTTCTTTTTTTCCCCACATAAATCTAAAACAACAAATTATGGATCAATTTTTATAACCAATTTCCTTCAATGAGCTCAAAGTAAAACATATTTAATTTAAATTTGTGTGCTGTTTTCATTCCAACTGATGCAAATACTTAATATGACTGGACCAATTTTTTAAGTGTATGCATGTGACATTTGACCTTCCTCTAAAAAGTCAAGGACTTGCATGAACATTTTAGCAAACATGTTAATTCTCAAGAATTTCAAGGCTTTTATTATGCAATCTTAAAGTTAAAGCACTTTCAAGGATTTCAAGAGCCTGTATGAATCATGAAGGGTGGATGCCTATAGCTGGCATATAGTCTTGTTTGTCTGTCTAAAGGATGACCCTATGCCAAGGTGAGGTTGGTCAAGGTACTAAATTTAAGTTGCTATAACTTGCTGAATTACTAATACTAAATGGTTTCATATAATTTCTTTTTTCCTTATCACCTCCATGGCTTCACATCCAGCATCCTCAATGAACCCATCCTGGTGTACCTCCAGATGGCAGAGATCAAAACTGCAGTTTAACCAGGTGTCCAGGGTAGGTAACTCCTCCAAAGGAAGAACCTGCAAAAGAATTGAATAAGCTTACTGAAATATTACAAGGAACCAAAGCAAATCAATGATCAACAAAACAGGAGCAATACGTGTGGTACATCAAAAAATCCTGGCACTGATGTTTATCTGAGTGAAGTACAGCTGGGCATTTTGCCATGATGTCTATATGGGTAAAGTACAGCTGGGCGTTCTGCCATGATGTCTATCCAGGTAAAGTACAGCTGGGCATTTTGCCATGATATCTATCTGGGTAAAGTATAACTGGGCATTTTGCCATGATGTTTGGGTAAATTACAGCTGGGCATTTTGCCATGATGTCTATCCAGGTAAAGTACAGCTGGACATTTTGCCATGATGTTTGTTTGGGTAAAGTACAGCTGGGCATTTTGCTATGATGTCTATCTGGGTAAAGTACAGCTGGGCATTTTGCCCTGATGTATATCTGGGTGAAGTACAGCTGGGCATTTTGCCATGATGTCTATATAGGTAAAGTACAGCTGGGCATTTTGCTATGATGTCTATCTGGGTAAAGTACAGCTGGGCATTTTGCCCTGATGTATATCTGGGTGAAGTACAGCTGGGCATTTTGCCATGATGTCTATATAGGTAAAGTACAGCTGGGCATTTTGCTATGATGTCTATCTGGGTAAAGTACAGCTGGGCATTTTGCCCTGATGTATATCTGGGTGAAGTACAGCT